>SNQJ01S0056264.1:110296-121955 GCA_010110895.2 Picea sitchensis
ACCTTTAACCTTTCATCAAGTATTGCACTCTAAAAAAGGTTTGCACCTCGAGAGATTTGATCCCTCTGGATGCTTGATAGATCTGGGGTTTTGATGGATCTATATTGGTTTAATACATTAATATTAAAGTATAAAATATATTAATATATTAAAAAATATTAATAGATTTTTTAATATATTACAACCTCAATAACCACCACAGTGTTTTAGTGATCTATTAGTTGATGCTAGGGCAAATCAAAACAAAACAAATTCAAACCAATATATATCTTTTTAATATATTAAAATATTTTGTAATATATGTGTGTGTGTGTGTGTGTGTGTGTGTGTGTGTGTGTGTGTGTGTGTGTGTTATTTTAATGTTTTATTACTATTATAATGTGTTATGTTACATGAACATCTCCCCCATACTGGGTTGTAGAGCGTCTTTCGACGCAATAACCATTAATGCCATGTAATGGTTAACTCTTCTTCAAGGTAAATTGTTTGTTGTCCAACAAGATACAATATGTTGATTAAACATGTTTACAAACAAAAATACATAAATATGATGAGTGAAATGATTGTGATTTGAATAATTATGTCTTTTTCATGTATTGTAATAATAACATTATGATATAATTATTCATTAATAATAATGTTATTTATTATTTTTTGTCATTCAAAGATTACAAGACATAGTTATAATATAATTATTTACTAAAATCGTGATTATTATATTTTATTATTTTTTAATTTTTCCAAATATTTTATTAATTTATATTATTCAACTATTATAATATACAAAATTGATTTAATTACCTGACAAAGTGGTCGCTACAGACAAGGATTTGGGTGAATTGGTCAAGCGAACTTCTTCCACAAGTGTGGACTCTTCAACACTTCCTTCCCCTCCCTCCTTTTTGAAAGTCTCGGAGTCAGTTGTCTCTCCCACTGTTGTTCCCTTTTTATCATCAAAGTATCCTACCGACCCCCTTCCAGCCGAAGGGTCTACCTTGGGTTTGTCTCCCTCTCCCCCTTTGCCCGTAAAATTGTTTGATACTCCCCCTTTAGAGGGATCACCTCTTTCCCCTGCAAGGAAGTAAGTCCCCTCCCAGTCTCCCACTGTCCAAAGTGTTGATATTATGGTAGTTGCGGGAGGTATTAACCTCCACTTGTAACCTTTGATGAGACTAGAACATTCCAAGAAGCAAGAAGAAACCCTAAAGCATTGGGCATAACACTAGAAGACAAGTCGGCAAAAGGAAACATTTACTATTGAGTTTTTTTGCCTCCATAATGAGAAGTCAGACCAAGCAGCTAAGGAGGAGCAGTATAAATACATGACGCCATAGCTCATTTGCAAGACACAACTCACAACTGCAGAAATTCAGTAGTGCGCAGTGCATAAATTTAGTGCGCAAGTCTGGAGGATAGTTGCAGTTGTAGTTACAGTTACTGCAAACCTATGATTTCGGTCTTTCTTAGTTGGACTTTCTTATCAGTCTTGGTTATCTTTGCTTGGTGCATTAGCCTTGGTTGGATATTAATTTGCTACCAGAATTCTTCTCTTTCAAGGTTAAGGTGCTCGGGGTGGAATTTGTGCCTATGGTTGGGTGACAATATCGCTATATTGTCTATGGTTAAACGAGCACATCCACTTTTCTAATAGGTTATGGGCCCACACCTCCTTCATTCAGTCTAACCACTGGAAGGAAGCTAAGCCATAATATTATCAGGCTCATTGAAGAACTGTCGCTAGGGTTTCTAGCAGGTGCAGTCACTGAAGCAGTGTCACTAGGGTTACTAGCAGGTGTAGTTGCAAAACCCTAAAAACCTCCTGCCCAACACCTTATGATGGAACACCTTACTCAAGGAGAGGATATTGTAATACACCTTAGTCCAGCGCACCTATCGACACTCTCAAAAGGAAAAAACATCAAAGTGGAGATTTTAGGTCAATGCTTAACCAGTCAAAGTCAAATTTTGACCAGCTATCAATCAACAAAAATCATGAATGAAAAGATGTATCATCTACACTATTCAGCTCTTACAGGAACTCTTGAAGATGACATGTGGATAATTGACAGTGGAGCTTCCAGGCATATGACAAGAGACCAGGTCAGACTCTCCAGTCTAAATGAAAAGAAGACATCCTACAAGGTAGAACTTGGAGATAAGAACACCTATCCAGTTGAAGGAATTGGTCAAGCCTCCATCAAATTGAAAACATGTAACAATGTTCATTTGAGCAACATCTTACATGTACCTGGTTTAGAAAAGAATCTTGTATCTATATCTCTCCTAGAAGAGAAAGGAAATAAAATAGCCTTTGTAGATGGTGAAGTACTATCTTGGTCTAGAACCTCCAGCATAGAGAACGATAGAGTTATTGGAACTCGTGAAGGAAGACTATACAGACTACTAGAACATAATGATGAAGATCCTATACATGATGAATTCAATCCCAATGAAATTTGTCACATAAGGTATGCTCATCTTAACTATCAAGCATTACCTTTCCTCAAAAAGATGGTTGAAGGAATACCAGAACTACAATATACACATGAAGGAATTTGTAGAGGATGTGCTCTTGATAAAAAGGTTAAGAAGCCATTCTCAAGCAGCAATAACAGATCTAAGGAAATCCTATATCTAATAGAGTCAAATGTTTGCAGTCCAATTCCAGTCAAATCTCTAGGAGTTTCCCTTTATTATGTAATCTTCATAGACAATTACTCAAGAAAGACTTGGTTGTATCTCCTAAAGACAAAGGATGAAGTTTTCAACAAGTTTCAAGAATTCAAAGCAGAAATAGAAAACCTCACAAGCAAGAAAATCAAGATTTTGAGAACAGATAATGGAGGAGAATACACATCCAAGGAATTTGTTGCCTTTTTCAAATCAATAGGGATTAGGAGGGAGATAATTGTTCCTCATAATCCTCAACAAAATGGTGTAGCATAAAGGAATAATAGATCCATTGAGGAAACTGTGAAGGCACTAATGAAAGATCAAGGTTTGTCCATGTATTTATGGGGAGAAGCAGCCATGACATCAATATATGTTCAGAATAGAAGTCCCCATCACATATTGAAGGATATGACTCTAGAAGAAGCCTTCTCTGGAAATTAATCCTATTTGGAACACTTAAGAATCTTTGGGTGCCATGTTTACATTCATCTCCCCAAGGATAAATGGAAGAAACTAGAACCCTCACGAAAGAAGGGCATATTTGTTGGATACAGTGGATCATCCAAAGCCTACAAACTATATATCCCAGAACAACATAAAGTTGAAGTCATCGGAGACGTGACCTTCAATGAGAAGATGGATTTCAAGAAATCTATAGAAGAATCCATAGAAGAAGAAGAATATGAAGAGATTAAAGAAGAAAGCACCCATCTTCCAGAAAGTCAAACTTGATCATCTGATGCAACCATGTGAACCTATTGAACCAGTCATTGTACCCAAAACTAGAAAACGTCCATCCTGGCTTGAAGTTACTCTATAAGAAGCAGAAAGACTCAAAGCCCCAAGTGGCACCTTCAAAGAAAACAAAAATCCCAAAATATTCTCCAGCTATGCAGCATGTATGACAAAGCTTATAAATGAAGAACCTATTAGAACATGAAATATGTGTGCTTTTTTTACCATTGACAATACCCTTGTCACCCAACCATAGGCCGAAGCCACCCTCCGAGCACCTTAACCTTGACAGAGAATCACTCTGGAAGCAAACCCTAGGCTAGATATCCAAACAAAGGGTAGCGCACCTTTCCCCATGGATAGCGCATCACAAAGAGCTGATCAGATAGACCAATCCCTAGCCAAGAGATAGTCCAAGCATAAATGCTAGGTGCAGCAGCTACAACGACAACTCTCCTCCAAACCTACGCAGAAATTGGGCAACTGCAGTGCGCACAAGACTGGGCACTACAATTCTGAGACTGCCTGTCAGAATGAAAACTGGCCTCTTGTATTTATACTAATTATGGCTAACTTTTAGGGCTGACTTCTCATTCTGGGTATTTGCCTGTTCAGTATATAATATTATTTATGGCCGACTTCTTCTCTTGGAGGCTAATAACCTAATATAAATTATCTTCTTGAGCCGATAAGTCTTCTAGGGTTATTAGCCAACTCATTAGGGTTTCTTCTCGCTTCCCAGAGTATTCTATCCTTGTCAAGTTTACACATGGAGGTAAATACCTCTCGCAACTACCATAATATCAACACTCCCTCCTAGCTAGGGAGGTATTACAGGTAATGGTCTTTGAGCACAAAACATATCATTCACCCCGTAGCATCAACATAGTTATATAGACTAGATCATGAGCACCATCATCATCATCAGCTGCATCATCTCTCGAAACCATACTCTATATGAGTAATCAGACATGATGCTCACTCAACAGAGTGATATAAGAGCCATTCTTTTAATCTAGAAGAGTAAATGTTCTGAACCATTTTCTGTCTAGAAAATCTTTGTTCATCATTCATCTCGATGATAATTATTTCCAATAAACTACTTGATAGTCTTCAAGGCAATCAGAACAAAATAGAACACAATTGTGTCTATCCATAGTAGTACAAAACTAAAAATCAAGTGGTACACTACCACACCAAGTAGCAAACAAGTACTTGATCAGTAACGTATAGTCACGAACAGTGGAACATATCCACCACAGCAGTATACATCTACTGTCATACAATTTTCATAACAATCATCTGATATCAATGTGCACAGAAACAATGTTATGATATAAACTGAATCATCTGGGCCAATCCGTAGCATCAACATAGCTATATAGACTAGACTCAAGGAGCACCATCATCATACAATGGAGGAAGGACAGATGGATGGAATGGAATGGAATGGAATGGAATGGATGATAGTGAAATGAGATGGACGGAATGGATGATGGATGGATGGAATGGATGGATGGAATGGATGGAATGGAATGGAATGGAGGGAGGAATGGATGGACGGAGAATGGATCGGAGGGAGGAATGGAAGGAAGGAAGGAATGGATGGATGGAGCCTGAATGGATGGATGGACGGATGGATGGAAGGATGGAGCCGATGGAAATGGAATGGAATGGAGATGGACATGGATGGAAAAGAGGAATGGATGGAGGAATGGAGGAATGGAATGGATGGAAAGGACGGATGGAGTGGATGGAAGGAAATGGATGAATGGAATGGAAAGGAAGGAAGGGAGGATGGACGGATGGATGACGATGGATGGAGGGATGGAATGGAATGGATGGATGGACGGAAGGAAGGAGGAATGGACGGAGGAATGGAGGATGGAATGGAGGAAGGATGGAATGGATGATGAAAGGATGGATGGACGGATGGATGAATGGACGAATGGATGGAGGGATGGAGGATGGATGGACGGAATGGACAAAGGAGGAATGGAATGGATGGAACCGACAAGTCTTCTAGGTTACTAGCCAACTCATTAGGGTTTCTTCTTCGCTTCCCCTAGAGTATTCTATCCTTGTCAAGTTTACACATGGAGGTAAATACTCCCGCAGCTACCATAATATCAATGTAATCCCACCACATTTGAAGAAGTAACTCAAAAGAAACAATGGAAAGAATCCAGGACGTAAGAACAATTCCATCAAGAAAAATGATGTATGGGGAATCGTGCCTAGACCCAAATAAAAACCACTGGTAACTTCAAAATGGTTCTACAAGATCAAACATGTACAGATGTAATGGACAAATATAAGGCAAGGTTTGTAGCCTAGAGGGGTCTCCCATAAGGAGGAAGAAGATTATGATGAAACCTTGCTCGCTGCCGATATACTTCTATTAGAGCTAATATAGAGTCTCTTGATGCCTCCATGGGATGGAGTCTACATTAGATGGATGTAAAGACAACTTTCCTCAATGGAGCAATTGAATAAGAAGCATACATCAACAACCTCAAGGATTTGAAGTACATTCCGGAGATAATCATGTTTGGCAGATTAAAGAAAGCCTTTGTATGGATCTCAAACAAGCTCTAAGAGCTCAAGATGTAATATGCACCACTTAATAAGACCTTGGTTTCTAAGAGTCACATCCAAACCTTCACTACAAAGTTGTGAACAATGCACCTGTGTTTCTACTACTATATGTCAATGACTTATTCTTCGACAAAAGTAGGCCCTCATCATCCATTGTAAGAAGGAACTAGCTTATGAGTTTGATATGAAATATCTTGGTCTCATGCACTATTAATAGACTAGAAATATGGTACAAGTGTGGAAAAAAAGTCTCCTCGATAAGGAAAATATGCAAGAAAGATTCTTCATAAATTTGGAATGATGGATTTCAAATCCATATCTACTCCTAGAACACCGACATATAAGAAAAGTAAAAGACTCAGACATTATGATACAAAGTAGACCCATCCCTATATCGATAATTGATTGGGTCGTTGATGTACCTAGTTAAATACTTAGACCTGATATTTTCTTTGTTGTAAACACCTAAGTCAGCCTAGGTAGAACCCGCATTGCATTTGACAGTTGCAAAGCATGTTCTAAGATATATTTGTGGGACGCTAAACTATGGCTTAATATATACCACATCCAATGATAACCAACTTCATGGATTCACAGATCTGACAAGTGTGGGAGTGTAAGACAGAAAGAGTAATTTAAGGATGTGTTTCAGCTTGGGCTCTTTTATGATATCATGGCCAAAGAAGAAATGTAATTTTGTCGACTCAAGACAACAAAAGCATAATATATCAAAGCATGAGGTGCGCCTAAAGCAGATACGAGGGAAGATAATTTCTCTCGATTATTTGATCAAGTACCATATTCAATCATAATATATTGTGACAATCAAAGTCAGAGCAAGGATATTCAAACACCTAGTCAAGCTTCATGATCGGTTGGAAACATATTGAGATCAAATACTACTTTATTTTGAATAAAGTAGTATTTGATAAAGTCCAAGAAGGAGAAGTTAAACTCCAATATATCTCCACAGATGAGCAGGTAGAAGGTATTTTGACAAAGCCTTTGTCCAAAAATAAAGTTTGCATATTTCCAAAACAAATTGGGGATCGTGGAAATAAATCCCTTTATTTGAAAGGGGGAGAGATGGCTCCCTGCAAGTCAGAGGGAGCACTGATATATGTTATTAATTCATGGGATTTCCTTTCTAATTCAAAAAGTGGTTTGAGATCTCGACTAAAAACATTTTCCAGCTTCTGAAAATCCGGCCTCAGACGGACACCATTTTCGTAATGAAAATGGTCCGATAGATCGCTAATGTACCATAGACAACGAATTCCCCTTGTGGCCAAGTAGTGGGGAATGGTCTAGGACAATCATTCTTCTTGGTATCTACACTCTAAGAGGTGGTCAAGTAGAATGGTCTTCAGCCTTTGCCCGGGAAATCATTCTTCAAAGTTCAATAACTATGAGTAGTTTCGAGAATGGTCTGTTTTGGAGACAGGCAGGACAACTATTTCCTTAGGAAATGGTCCTAGATAGTCAGGAATATTCTCAGGGCATACCTCATTCTTTCTAGGTTGCAATATGATTAGTGTCGTAAGAATGGACCATTTAGGTTGAATGGTCCAATTTCAATAATTAGGAACGTGCATTCCCTAGCCGAATTCATTTTCTCCAAGTTGTACCTATGATTAGCATCGAGGAATGGCCCTATTAGGTGAATGGTCCATGCCTGGGAAATCAAGGACATTTATTCTCTATGTTTAAGAAGAGTAGTCCATATATCCCATGGCTAATGTTTTACCTCCTTTATGACACACATGCTCTTCCGTGATCTCACAGATGTGAGTGGAAGAATGGCCCATATGGACAAATACTTTGTATCCACATGATATTGTTATGCGGGTTGATATCGATGATATGATTGTTATAGAGAAGGAGACCATCCAAATTGTTGGATAGCGATGATGATGCTACCAGTTGAATGGCTGTCGAAGCTCAATACCATTGCTTTTTATACCTCCCTATCTAGGAGTGGGAGTGTTGATATTATGGTGATGTAGGTAGATGTGGGAGGTATTAACCTCCACTTGTAACCTTTGACGAGACTAGAACATTCCAAGAAGCAATAAGAAACCCTAAATCATTGGACATAACCCTAGAAGACAAGTCGGCTAAAGGAAACATTTAATATTGAGTTTTTTAGCCTCCGGAATGAGAATTTGGCCCAGACAGCTAAGGAGGAGCAGTATATATAAAGGACGCCAGAGATCATTTGCAAGACACATCTCGCAACTGCAGAAATTCAGTAGTGAGCACTATAGAAATTTAGTGTGCAAGTTTAGAGGATAGTTGTAGCTGCAGTTACTGCAAACCTATGATTTCAGTCTTTCTGGGTTGGATTTTCTGATCGGTCTTAGTTGTCTTTTTTTGGTGCATTAGCCTTGGTTGGCTATTGATTTTCTACCGTAATTATTCTCTATCAAGGTTAAGGTGCTCGGGGGTGGAATTTGTGTGTATGGTTAGGTGAAAATATTGTTATATTGTCTATGGTTAAACGATCACACCCACTTTTCTAACACAAAGGACATGTTAAGAGCCCTCTCCCACCTCTTGTTTCCTCTCCCTGTAGGGACTCAAAACCATCCCCTCCCTCGTCAAATGGTTATTCCCTCTACTCCTCAGTCTAATCAATTGAGCAAGCTCCTTCAAGAGGGGTTTTGTCCCTAGACCCCCATCCCCTTTCCTCTCAAGTGGGAAGGAAATATCACCTTTCTAAAGCTCAGGTGAAAGTGGTTGTGGAAATTCGCAAAGGCACACAAGAAACCATCAAGAGGGCCCTTAGGGAGAGCATTGCCCTTCCCCCAAGGGCACGATGATGATAATTTCCTTCAATGCTAGAGGGGTGGGGGGGCGAAGAAGCTGGCCTTCAAACACCTTATCCTGAGCCTTAAACTGGGTATCATTTTGGCCCAGGAGACAATGTGTCGAGGGGACAACGCAAGGGATTTGTTCGGTAAATGGCTCAGGAACTGGTATTTTAGCCGAGTCGATGCAAAGGGTTTTTCGGGGGGACTCATCAGAGGATGGAGCCCATATTTTCAAGCTTTATCCTCCTCCTCGGTGAGGACCTCCATCTCAGTGAAGCTTAAGTACAAGAATCTAGAATTTGTTAAATATTTGTTATAAATATTATGGTCCATACTTTGGTCGTATCTCGTTCTGGGAAGATTTTATTTATGTAGGAGTATTCTCAGACCCTCATACGATAGTGGGAGGGGATCTAAATTTTACCCTTGTTGGGCGCAGGACTATTTTGAGAAGGAAGTCTATTTTGGGCACAGACCTATTTTTGGAGAAATATATATTTTTGGGAAAGACCTATTTTTGGAAAGAAAGACCTAATTTTGGAGCGTGCACAACAAGTGGCAAGAAAGAAGCATGCGAAAAAAGAAGGAAAAGTAGCATGCATGAGGAAAAGCATTGTGGCGCGCAGGTAGACAAGACTAATCATGAGAGGGTTAGGGTTTTTGACAAAGATTGTAACGACTATAAGCCTATAAAGTAGTATAACAAAGGACCTAGGATGTCTAGTTTGGAAAAAGAGAAGAGAGAGCTTGTATTGAGGAAAAGATGTCAGTTAACTATTAAGAGCTAAGTGGTTGGAAAACTATTGATTGTAATAAGTCTCGTAGAAGATTTGAATAAGTTAGTCTTTGAGGGTTAGGTCATAGGCTGAGGATCCTGGTGTGATCTAGTCAGCCTCACAGAGGGTTCTTACCCTCATTTTGATTGTATTACTGAAGATGTAATGCGCGTAGCACAAGATTTTGTAGCAAAATAAATAAAAGAGCAGAGAAGCTAGATCTTTGTGGATGTATCCCCAGGAGGGGGTGAACCATGGTAAACCTTGTGTTATAAGTGATTATTGATGAATACTTTACTTTCTTTTTTATCATTAGCTAAGAATGAATGGTTAAAGTAGTTATATTAGCATGCATGCATAGGTTTAAAGATGAATAAATCATAGAGGTAGATGAATGATTAACAAGGATAATGCATAAGAAAGAAAGAACCCAATCACAATCCCCACTCATTACTAGACTACAAACACCCAAGTATTGTAGTCCCCCATAAAAGTTATCTCAAGTGAGACTCCGTTTAGGACCCTATGCACGGCGTTGCCTTCTGGTTTACCAGGAGGGCCGATAGTTTTGAGATTTTTGTTGGAAACATGTTTGATATCAAAACCTGGGTCAACCCAAGAAGAAGAAGATCAAACCCAACAAATGGTTATATTTCTGGATGGAACTACACATAATTGAGTGGACGAGATCCATGAAAGAAACGCGTGGAACTTGAGTTTGTGCAGAAGGACAACATAAGCCCTAAGTTAACACCGCGCAAATATATCGACAAATACGTGTTTAACGACTTGCATGAGGTATTTTTATGTGATTTCCCATATTTGTTACAGGAGTGGGTATTGAGGTTAAAGGACAACCACCCTACAAATTGAATCACACAGTTGGAGTGGAATCTTGTGGAGATTGCGTAGTTACAACATGTTTATAACAAATTCATGCGCGCAATATATTTTTGGTTAGACAGTATTGTTGCAGGGGTTATCATTGAATTTGCAGTAGATACTGTGAATTCCTACACCACAGCAGAGCAGGATTTTATAAAAGGACCCAGAGGAAGGTACATCAGATCATTGTATACTTCAATCAAATTTTTATTGTATGACAACGGTGTGATCACCATCGGATCAGACAACTAAAATTCCGTGTGTGCATGGTGGAAGTGGGGAAGCACTGACATGAGATTAAGAAATGGACAGGGAGATGGATAAGGGAAAGAAGAAGGAGGCCATGGACCCAATCATGATGGAAGAGGACCAGATAAAGAAGATAATGGAAAAAGCTGGAAAGACGCGCAGTGGAATACCCTACCAATATAAAATGAATAACAAGAAGAGAGCCATAGCCGACAGAGAGGGATTGGCGAGTGATGAAGAAGAGGTAGAGGATCTTCGGGCTGTGGAGCATATTGAGGAAATCTTGCATGCAACATATGAAAGGAAAACATGAGTTCTAGGGTTAGAAATAGAAGGCAAACCTCCAATCCAGGTCACCGTCTGTGTGGAACCTACAACCCCATGTGTGACTAATACACCAGAAATAAAACCAACGTTTAGACAACCGAATTTTAGTGGAAGAAGAACAACAGGACAAGGATCCAATCAAGGAAAATAAACTGGGGGAGCAATTTCAAGAGGTAACATTCAATTGTCTAGACCGCGCTGAGGCAATAGTTCAACACGATTCAAAATGGTAGGACATGATCCCACGATCAGATTACCAGAATTTTGGGGAGAGGCATCAAAGGACCTTGAAAAACACTTATTCATCTGTAAGAAGATATGGGAAGCAAAGAAGATCACAGATGAGGATACAAAGCTTGCGCAGTTAGCTATCACGCTAAGAGACCATGCGTTGGACTGGTACATGAGCCTGGATGTAAACAATCCACGCGAAGTACCAAAGACTATCGCAGACATGAAAAAACTACTGGTAAATGAATTTCAGAAGTCCAGCTCAGAAGACCAGTACATGAATGAAATTATTGAAATCGGGTCTGAAACTAGGTGAGTCTATTTAGGATATTGATCATAGGTTCAAACATCTAAAAGGTAAGTTGAAATATG
>SNQJ01S0056264.1:126791-151064 GCA_010110895.2 Picea sitchensis
AGAAGCAGCACTAGTCAAAGATTGCAGTGCAGAGACAACAACACACTTCTTATTTGAGCAAGTGATCACCAGATTTGGATGCCCCAGGATTATGATGAGTGACCAAGGCACTCATTTTATTAATAATACCATTAGGTCCTTGACTGAGGAGTTTGAATTCTATCACCAGAAGAGTACACCATATCATCCTCAGGCAAATGGAACAGTAGAAGCTTTCAATAAGATTTTGGAAAATGCATTGACTAAGATCTGCAATGTTAAGAGGAATGATTAGGACTTGAAAATACCAGCAGTATTATGGGCATACAGGACCACATGCAAGAAGTTGACAAGACAAACACCATTCAAACAGGTGTGTGGACAAGAAGCAGTGTTCCCATTAGAATTTATGGTACCCAGTATGCGCGTAGCAGCAATTACTAACATGACAGAAAGGGGCCCAGTATAGGAGAGGCTAACCCAACTAATGGAAATGGAAGAGGACAATATTCTGGCAGTATTTCACAAGGAAGTACAGAAAGCAAGGGCCAAATCCTGGCATGACAGACATATTAAAAATAAATATTTAAGGAGGGAGACCTAGTTCTTCTTTATGACAACAATTTTTTACAACACCCTGGTAAGTTTAGAATGCATTGGCCAGGGCCATATGAAGTAAAGACTGTCACAGATGGGGGATCTATGCATCTAAGGACTTGGGAGGAACATAACTGAAAGGAATGATCAATGGTAGTCGACTGAAACTATATAGGGACAATCAACAAACTAACTCTTAAAAGTTACAACGTTGTAAGAAATTCATGTATATAGTGTACTATAATAGATATTAGGAAAGAAAACTGATAAAAAGGGGAAAAAGAAGAAAAACACAAAAGAGGCAGAAGTTGACTGAACAACAGGAAAGTGGAAAACAAAAGGCACGCGCAACAATTACTGTGACAACATAGAAAGACAACATCCAGGAAAAATTGCACTCTACGAAAATGCACGGAAAAAGTGAAAAACAATTATGATCAAGTCTATAAAGTGTGGAAAACATGTGTTAGTTCGACACTTAGTGATTTTTTAGCACATATCAAGATACAAGTGCATGCCCTAACTATAATTGTGTGAAGAAGTGAGCGAGTGTTTGAATTGGATAAAAGATGACACCACCAAAGTTTGGCACTCCAAGCCATTACGTATGGGTTACTCGACAGGGCCAAAGGAGGAAAGTAAGGATGAGGGAGCTCAAGAGCGTCGTCGAGCCCAAAGACATCACCACTTTTGAGACAGATTCAATCAGCCCGACACGAGTTGAGGAGGAAACATCGACAGTGGCACAAGGAGAAGTAGGGCAGAGTTTTGGGACCTGAGATGACATTCCAAACCCTAATCCCGAAACATCGACTAACCTTGATGAAATGAAGGGTCAGCAACAAGGCCATGATGAAGAAGAGGTGGTTGTCAAGGACATCACCAACCATCCAGACTCCGAAGGGGAAGAAGATGACACATAAATAGCAAAGGCAGACCCATCTACTGTAGAGCAGAAAAGAAAGGCGTAGGATTCCATGGACATTACCCTTCCCTACCTCCCAGACGCAGTGGTCACAGTGGACAACATGCTCGGAGAAGTACCTAAACTGAGCTACTTAGACCACGATGTGTGTGATGAAACCAAATTCCCATATTTGACCGAGGAGGCCTACCTAGCAAACACAGAGGAAATTGAACCTCTATGAAAACGAATAATGGAGCCCACACAGTGGATAACAGCTCTGTACAACTCCAGGATAATGAACCTTCTGGACATACCGCATTTTAGGCATGGTAAAAATGTCGAGCTTTGCATCAAACAGTTCCTAGCTTGGGTACATGGCGACAACCTTTGCTTGGATAGGTTGGTACATATTGATGTGGTATTGATCGCCAAGACTACGGGATTATCTACAGTAGGTGCACAACCAGAAGAGTACTTGGACAACAAGGTGCGCAAGAAGGAGATCGTTGAGCTGGTAAAAGCACAATTTGGCACCAGTAGGGGAAACATGGGCATTGTGCTCAGAGATATCAATGACAATGCGACAAGGTTCGCCAACAATATTATGGCTTGCAAGTTGCTGAGAAAGTGCAAGAAAGAAGAGGCTCTAGAAGAAGTCATCACAGTAGTCACGCAGTGCGCCAAGGGAGTAATGTTCAGTTGCGCACAATACCTCCTGAACCAACTTTTGATTGATTGCAGAGATGGGCAGGATAATGAAACTGAGTTCCATTATTCTTGGCTCATCATTCTCATAGCTTTGGCAGGATGGAAGGAGCCAAATTTTTCATCCTTTCTAGATAGGAAAGGAAAGTGCTATGCGTCCAAATATGAGTCCCTCTGGCAGGCCAAGGACAATAAAAATCAGCAGGAAAATAACAAAGTATTTGTGATGTTGCTTGAAGAAATACAATAACTCATATCCAATGGGTGGTGCATTCCTATGGAAGTAGTCCAAGAAACTGAAGGGATAGGCAGGTTTAAGGAATCCATGCACTACATGTGGATCCAGACCACAAGGGATCCAAAGAAGGCATGGTTGGAGATGAAATAATGTGTCACAAGGGAATAGCTCAACTCGATAATCAAAGACTGGCCAACGCAGTGGAATATGTCAGTAGAAAAATCAACAAAAAATCCAGTCGCAACACAATCCACCAAGCCCAAGGGGTAGGATGAAGTTGGTCCCTCAACAAAAGCAAACAACCCAGTTGATAACACTAGGAAGGTTGCAATGCGGAATCAGGCATCTAGAAGTAGCGTAGTGCCAAAAATACCAAGGATGACAACAATAGTGACCAGGACAAACAGTCAGCAAGATGCCAAAAAGGGGGACGCATTACAGGCTGGCAAGGAAAGGGTATAGGCAACAACGAGTGGTGCACAACCCTCACAGACGAAAATGAAAACAATGTAGGTAGAGGGGATGCGCAAGAAGATGAAGTATACCATGAAAGACCCAGTCATCACCTTGACATAGGATGATGTTGAGTTCGTCGCAGATAAGGTCCGGGACAGGGGGGAAGAGGTGGTTTGCATTGTAGTGGCACAAAGAGAAGAGATCATGGATAAACTCATCGAAGCCCATGAAACTCTACAAAAATTACAGATTCATGCAGTACCACGGGACACAACGCAGCAACATGAAAAGACACAATGACCCCCTGCATAGAAAGAAGGAAAGGAGACAATTCAACTGGTAGTGCAAGGCAGGGACAAATTCACAGTCACACGAAAAATGGTTGGAATGGATTAAGAGACTGTGTAGAAACCTATGGGGAAAATTAACCATTTTGAGGTAATCATGGAGTAGATACCCACCAAGGAATTATACGGATTCCAGGCCAGTATAATGCAAGAAGTACAATCCAGAGCCTGTGTGGATGCCACTAAATTGGAGGTGGTAAGGGGAGATGTTGAAATGTTACAAATCACCTGCGGCCAATTGACCTCGGAGAAAGAGGAGGAAAAAGAACGCGTTGACAAGCTAGAGTAGGGGCTAACAAAAGTATATGATTGCATCCCAGATATTGCACAAGCACCAGAGAGGAGTGCAAAAGAAAAGATAAAAATCATTTCACCGATGATTAAGGGATATAGGCAGGAAATCGAGGAGCTAAAAGAAAAACTTACCCTACGACTCCTCCTGAGGTTCGAGAACAGAGAGAACAACAATCCACACTCTAGATAGAGGAGATGGAAAATGAAGCTAGAGAAGTCGCAGAATAGTTCGATGGAACTGCACAGATTTGGACCATTTTGGAAGAGGATGAAAAAGTCCAGCAGTTGGCCAACAAGAGGAGAAAATCAATGTTTCCATACAGGAGCTAAAGCAATGGCTGAAAACCGTGAGTATTACCAAGCGCTTGAAGGGTACCCAAGAAATGAAGACTCTGCAGATAGAGTTAAAGACAATGTAAACGAATAAGCAAGAAAGACAAGCCCAATTGGAGCCCTTCCAGGAATAAGCAGCATGAATGATTGCACAGCTAGAGGAAGAGAAAAAAAGCATGGCACGGGCACATTTAGAGGGCGCAACATTAGTACAGGAAGAGATAACAACGCACATAGTCGACGCGCTAATAGACAAAGTTTTGCCGGTGAAGGAAAAAGGAAAGGAACTACCAGAGAAGTTCCACAACTTGGAAAAGGTTGTACAGAGAGCGTGCACCACCTAAGTGGCTCGGGACGAGCCACATGTCGGTGTTAGGGGCCTATTGGGTGCAAGATTATTTTGAGAAGGAAGTCTATTTTTGGCGCAGACCTATTTTTGGAGAAAGATATGTTTTGGGGAAAGACCTGCTTTTGGAAAGAAATACCTAATTTTGGAGTGTGCACAACATGTGGCAAGAAAGCAACATGCGGAAAAAAGAAGGAAAAGTAGCATGTAGGAGGAAAAGCAACGTGGCGTGTAGGAAGAAAATCCTAACTGTGATAGGGTTAGGGTTTTTGAAAAATATTGTAACGGATATAAGCCTATAAAGTGGTATAAATAAGAACCTAGGAGGTCTAGGTCGGAAAAAGAGAAGAGAGAGCTTGTACTGAGGAAAATATGTCAGTTAAGTATTAAGAGCTAAGTGGCTGGAAAAACTTATTGTAATCAGTCTTGTAGAAGAGTCGAATAAGTTAGTCTTTGAGGGTTAGGTCACAGGCTGAGGAGCCTGGTGTTATCTAGTCATCCTCACAGAGGGTTCTTACCCTCATTTTTATTGTATTACTGAAGATGTAATGCGCACAACGCAATATTTTGTAGCAGAATAAATAAAAGAGCAAAGAATCCATATCTTTGTGGACGTAGCCCTATGAGGGGGTTAACCACGGTAAACCTTGTGTTCTCAATGATTGTTGATGGATACTTTACTTTTTTGTTGATCATTAGCTAAGAATGAATGGTTAAAGTAGCCATATCAGCATGCATGTATAGGTTTAAAGATGAATAAATCATAGAGGTAGATGAAAGATTAACAAGGATAATGCATAAGGAAGAAAAAACCAAATCACAATCCTCACTCATTCCTAGACTACAAACACCTGAGTATTTCATTCCCCCATAAAATCTATCTCGAGTGAGACTGCATTGTGCACCTTGTGCGCGGCCTTGCCTTTTGGTTTACCATGAAGGCCAATAGTTTTGAGGGTTTTGTTGGAACCCTGTTTGAGATCAGAACTTGGGTCAGCCCAAGAAGAAGAATATCAAACCCAACAACCCTCTCACTAAGATAATTCTAGGGGATGAACCCTAGAGAGGACCATAAAAAGGGATATTTTAACTCTCTTCTAGAAAACACGAGGCTTGTAGATGTGGAGCATGTCAATCTTTCCCCTACTTGTAGAAATTTTAGAATAGGAAATGAGGAGGTGGATAAAAGAATGGATCGATTCATGGTCTTTGATGCTTTGATGCAAATGAGATTCAGTTTCAAATTGATGGTGGAAGTAGGAGGAAAATCGTACCACCGTCTGATAACACGGCAGTGGAGCCCTAGTTTAAACTCCCCTCCCACCCCTTTGAAAATTAAATTATTATGGCTGGAGGATGAGGATTTCAGGAAGATGGTGTTATCATCCTGGGAAAAGTTAACCTATCAGAAACCATAACCCATGATGATACAATTTGCAACAAGCCTTGAAAATTTAAACGAATCCATCAAAAAATGGTTGCCCATTTGGAAGGCAAGAAGGCTTTGATCCGTAATGGATACAGAGGAAAAACTAAAGGCCTTATTTCAAACCATGGAAAAAGGTCCTCTCTCTAAAAGGTAGAAAGAATAACTCAACTCTTTGGAAAACCTCTGCCTCAAATGGTTGAAATTAGAAGAAAAATAATGGAAGTAAAAAAACAGGGTGGTATGGATAAAGGAGGGGGATAACAATACAAAATTCTTTCATCAGTTTTCCAATTATCGAAGGGATATTAATTCAATATGGGACATGAAAAATGAGGATGCGATGACCATAATCTCTTTCAAAGAGAAAGCAGAAGCAGGTGTAAGCTACTTTAAAAACTTATTCTCCAAACCTACAGGATGCCCCAATTAGGAAGTGTTGGAAGTTGTTGGAAAATTTCCCTTAGTTTTATCAAGAGAAATGAACCAAGCATTGGAGGAAGAAGTCTCAGAAGAGGAATTACGTTTGGCCCTCTCCTCAATCCAAAATGGAAAAATTCTCGGTCCAAATGGATTTACTATAGAAATCTACAAATCCTTTGACGACCTGTGAAAGGACGATATACTATATGTGATAAGAGAGTCTGATAGGGAGGGTAGGTTTTATGGCCCACTGAACTCTACTTTCCTTTGTCTCAGCCTGAAAAAATAGAATGCGAAATATTTTAAGAACTTTCGCTCGATATCCTATTGTAACTTCATTTACAAACTTATTTCCAAAATAATCTCCAGAACGTTGGTACTGCTACTTAGTTAAATCATAGGAGAAGAGAAATTTGAATTCCTCCATAACAGGAAAATACATGACATGGTTGCAATTGCACAAGAGGTCCTCCACTTTCTTAAGAAAAGAAACCTTAAGGCAATCATCCTAAAGTTGGATATAGCAAAAACCTATGGCATAGTGAACTGGAATTTTCTTCGCTTGGTCCTTTTACAAATGGGAATGAACCTTCCCTTTGTAAATTGGATCACGGGCTACTTACAAAGCGCATCCTTTGTAGTGCTCATAAATGGGGGTTCATCCCATTTTTTCAAATCAACATGAGGCATTTGGCAGGGCTACCCCCTTTCTCCCTTCATTTTCTTGCTAATAACAGAGGCGCTCAACAAATTAATCAAGGAAGCATGCTCAAATGGCTTTATTAGAGGGGTTAGGGTCACGGAAACAAAATCAGTTTCCCACTTGTTTTTTGTGGATCACATTTTCGTAAGCTTGTTTGCTTCTATATGAGAACTTTCATCCTTCAAGAACTCTCTAAACCTCTTTTGCAAAGCAACATGGATGAAAGTTAACTTGGATAAATATTGTCTCATCCTTAATGATTGCTCAAAATTTGAGGAGAAGTCCTTCCACAATCTAATCCTAGCCCAATGAAATTTACTCAGCGATGGCCTAAAGTACCTGGGATTTTGTCTCAAACCAGATTGCTATAAAAAGAAGGAATAGAGTTGGCTAATGAGAAAACTGGAGGCAAGAATATCGATATGGTTTAACTAGATGTTGTTTAGAGGTGGCCACTTGGTGTTGATCAAATCAGTTCTTGAAAGCATTCCAATCTACTAGAACTCAATAGAAGTTGCACCTAAAGGTGTACTTGACAAAATATATAGGCTTTGCTTTCAGTTTTTATGGGGAGGATAGAAGCACCCAGGGGAAATCCATCTAGCTTCATGGATATCCATCACGACTCCAAAAGAAGTAGGAGGTTGGGGGCTGAGGGATACCCGTTCCTTTGCATGTGCCATGGTAAGATGAAAATTGTGGAGAATGACGCAAGGAAGCTCTTTTTGGACCAGAGTAATGAATTCCAAGTATTTCCCAAATTTATTAGTTGTGGAATGGTTTCGAACTCCAGTTAAGTCCCCAAATGGATCCATAGTATGGAAAGCCTTGGTGGAAGCTTTTCCTTTAGTAGGAATTTGGATAGTATGGTGGATAGGAAATGGAAGAAATGCACAATTAGGGGAAGACACCTAGTTAGGTGTTGGAGACAACTTTAGGCTCTCCCCTCCCCTCTTAATTTTTTAAGGGAAAATAACATTTACTCCTTAAAAGATGTGAGTATAGGGTCTCCCCAGTTGAGACGGCGATGAGGATGGAAGGATGCGGCCACCCTAGGCCTTCCAGTGGACTTGACTGAGGAATGGGGTCTTTATGTCAAGATTCTATGTGAAAATTTAATTTCATTGAATGAAGAGTCAAAGGACTCGCTCTACTGGTCCAAGAACCCTCAAGGAGGAAATTACTTTGTAAAACTAGGATATAAATCATGGTTGGAGAACATGAATGCTAGCCTAGTTAAGTGGCGATGGAAAACCATGTGGAAGTTCAAAGGCCCACCAAGATGAAAAATCACCTTTTGTCTTGTCTTAAACAACAAATTGTTGACTTGGGACAATGTTTAGAATAGAGGATGGTGTGGCCCTAATAGATGCTCCCTTTGCAAGGAAAATTTTGAATATGTCGTGCATCTCTTTATCACTTTCCCTTATGTAGGTCAGGTTTTGGAATTGATCACCGAAAAATTCAAGGCTTAAGAAAGGTGGAACAAATATTCCTTGGAGGAGTGCTACAGATCCTGGATACAAGATAGATCAGTATTCTTATACGCTTGTCTGCCAAGCATTATGGTGTCAAATATTTGGTGGGCATGGAATAGTGCAGTATTCAGTGACAAGACAATCCCTTTGGAAGTGACATCTTCCCTCACTCTTAGAATGATTGAAGAATTAAAGGAAGACCTGAGGACTCAGAAAATCCATTGTCCAGTTCCTCCTGCCATTAACTACACTATCCCCTGGGGTTATTTCAATGGAGCATGTCAAGTCCACCCGTCGAACTGCAGAGTTGGAGTAGCTATGTTCCTAAGTCACTCACACTACATCCATATCAGATATACCCCTGGAGGCGGGACAAACAATAGAGAGGAATTGATATCCCTCTGGACTCTACTAGAAATAACAAAATAAAAAAAACATTACCAAGTTGCAAGCGTTTGGCGAACCCAAAATGGCAATCGATTAGGCCAACGATAAAAATTTTATCCATAACCCAAATCTGGCCACCATACTACAAGACATCAAACTCAATTTCAGGGCTTTCAAATGGCTATCGTTCCATCACATATTGTGGGAGCTCAATACAAAGGCAGACGAACTTTCAAAATAAGCTATGGAGCTTCCCAGCAGAGCCTTTGTTTACTACGAGTTCCATGAGGGAACTGAAACAAAATCTATGGAATTTCGGGTTTAAGTATTAAAACAGAAAACAACTTTTTCGTTTTTGTATTTTGAAAGGATGTAAATGTAGAGCAGATGTAATTATTCCATTTTTGGAAAGACGGATAGAGAAAAGGAAGGTCAAGCATAGTTATTGGAGAAAAGTCTACAAAGACCAGATTTTGAGTTGTTTGGAGAAAGGTCTACATAGACCGGATTTTGAATGTAATTGGAACATGTATATTTCTACATGGAATATAATAGATTTTTTCCAAAGGAAAAAAAATATTTAACTATTTTAATTAAGTTTAAATTAGTAAATATAAAGAATAATAATAAATTTTGATCCATACATTTTCGATCAAATGGTTTTACAATTTTTAACTCTATTACCAAGTTTATGAATCTTCTATTAAAAAAGTATGTAAAAGTATGTAAGTATTAGTTGAATCTTCTATTAAAAAAATATGTTAAGTATTGTATTTCATTGATTTTGTATTACTAGCATACCCCCCAAGTGAGCAAATAGGAATGTAGAAGTAATTTGAGGAAACTTTTCATATTAATGTTGTTAATTGGAATCATAAAGATATTGAAATCAAAATGATCTTATTTGAATTTGGTCCACTAAAAGATTGTAGGTTTTGAAACGAAAGTGCAAATCCTCATAAACTCAAGAACCACTTTCCCAAGAATCTTCATTTAGGGTGTAATTCCAACAAGTGATATGTATTGGGAGTGAATCCAGTGCGATGATTTTATATTGTTTTTGTGTTTTGAGAATTGGGGTAAATGCTCGTTTTCTTTTGAGTTTAAATGACAGACTTTGTGAAGTTATGTAGGCCCTTGCATGAGATATAAATGCATAACATCAATTATGTGTGCCTTTGTTTGATGAGCTTTATGTTGTATTGTAAACATTTGCATATTTGTTCATAGAAGTTGAAATATTGGATATAACAAGACAATGAGTTACCAAGACCTGGCGAGATATTAGGTAGTTGATTGCTTCCTTCTTCTTTTTTTAAGTAAAAATATATATATTACCTTTTAGAAACATAAATTACAGTATCATTTGTCATACCAAGGTTTTGTTTTTGCTTAATTGCCTCGTGGGGAAACCAATTTAGTTGGTGTATCAAAATAAAGATCAACAAAATTAAACTATATGGTCTCAATCGCCCAGTAGGGAAATTGATTCAGCCGAGACTTTAATGAAAACTAAACGACCAAAATAAATTAACTCTAGAAAATCAAATTGGAAACATTGTGCAAGACGCCATATACGGCCCGAGAGTGATCTTTGGGATTCAAGCATGAGAGCTGACACATGTGCTCATGCGGGTTGGCGGTTGCTCTTTGACACATCGCTTGTTGTCACCACCTGGAGACTTGGAGCAAGGATCTTCGTTGAATTTACCGGAGCATGGGTTTCCATACCTGGAGAGTGCAGGGAGATAAACAAGGTTATGAGCAAAGATTCAATTCTTTCTCCTCACATGTCCATGTTCTCTAACCGAAAGCGTGGGTCGTCCACATCCTTTGTGATGGAAAAAACCAGGTCATGTAATATCTCCCATGAGTCGCGAATATGTGAACATGAAGCGCAATCCAAGCATGAATGGGGTTGGCCAGGGGGCTCTTCCAAGAAAGCAGGGGGGTTCCGCCAAAGGGGCGAGGATGGAGGGTTCCACGACAGGGGGAGAGGGTGGTGGAAAGGGGACGGAATGCTCAAGTGGCGATGCCTAAGGGACCATGGCTAGTTGTGAAGAAGAAGCCAAATCCTAGATTGGGCCAAGGGCGAAGCCCAAAGAATTAGCATGGAGCTCAAACCATTCCACACGACAAGCCCGTGAAAAAGACAGTGGAGGAAGGATGCTCTAACCAGGGGAGGATTGGGAAGAGGAAGAGGGTGAAGAGCTAGGTGTATGAAGAAGAGAAGGAGGGAGTCGGTTGGCCATATGCCCGTGGTTCTAATACCAGACTGGGCCTCATTTTGGTTTCCCTCGAAGGCAAGGCATAGACAGGAGGAGCAGAGAGGAAGGCAGTGCATCAAAGGCTGGTAAGGTAGAGAAATCCAACGAGGGAGCAGAGAGCCACCAGATGAGTCAGAGCTAAAATCCAGAGGGTTGTTCAACAAATAAGTGAGGAAGCATTATGGTCCATCCGAGGAGCGGCATCATGATAAAATAGCCAAAATGGAGGGTCACAGAAGCGCAGAGGTGACAGGCAGAGTCTTTCATCCATCACCTAGATGAAAACGCAAAGAGTAGCACATCGGAGCATCGATTCCAATGCTCGGAGGAATGAATGTTGCATCCATTCATCGGGGGGGTATAAATGCAGAGGGGCGCGTCAAGTGCATGTCACGTGGTCGGAAAAAGCCTGGAATGCACCATCTTCTCCCTTGAACACGTGGATCTTGCTGACACCGCATCCGAGGAAATGATTGTTTCCTTTTTAGATTAAATGACAGACTTGATAAATTTATGTAGACTCTTGAATAAGATCCAAATGAATAATTTTAGTTATGTGTGTCTTTTTTTCTGATCTTTGTGTTGTATTATAGACATTTGCATATTTGGTCGTAGAAAATGAAATAATGTATAGAATTTATTATCTTGTTGGATCTTAGCCCTTCATTGTCTTGTTTATTGAATTTTTCAAAGTTCATATTTTTTAATTTATTTAAGGTCAACCATTAAGTTTGGTTTTTCATGTGCGACTATGCTAGTGGCTTTGATAAGCTCACATGTGCTTTTTTTTTTATCCTTCTATTGTATTATAGGAATTTTCATATTTGGCCATAGAAGTTGAAATAATGTATACAAATTATTATCTTGTTGGGTCTTAGCCATTCATTGTCTTTTTTATTGAATTTGATAAAGTTCATATTTTTTAATTTATTAGGACAATCATTAAGTTTTGTTTTTCCTATGCGACTAGGATGGTGGCTTTGACAAGCTCACATTGGATAGTTGTTGGAGATACTTCACACACACCTAGGATTTTTTTTTCCTAAGGTTTTCCCTATATTTACTAGTCATTATTCAGTCTCCTATAGTCTAGCGAGAATATTCCTCTATGAGAATATTCTCTTCAATTCACACTTTAGTTTGATCAGTTGAGTGGAGTCTAGATGCCACATTGGGATCATCACCATGCAATATTGGGATCATCAACAACTAATGCGCATTGTCCTTGGGATTATCACCATACTAGCACATTACTCATGATTCCCCGATATCCTCCTCACTTCACTTTGTTTCAATCAGTTAACTAAAGACTGAGAGACTAGTTAACTCAGACTAGGTGGCAATTAACTCTCGTAACTTCCTGAGAGACTAGACTAGGTGGTAGTTTGATCCCATAACTATCGGTGTGTGTCCAGATCACTCTAGACCACCACTGTGGCGCATTGGATTCTCCTCTAGTGCGCATTAGTTGAGTTATGCAAATTTTATCATGTGTAAATTATCATTCATTCATTTGGTTAATGAGAATTCTTCCATTCTTTCTCTCATGTTTCTCTTTTCTCATATTTTCTCTGCAAACCGTGTATGTCATTTGCTAGCTAGATATTCTCTGCACATTTACAATAGTCTATATAAATAAGCAATGGTTCGACAAACTACATATAGTGGACAAGGGGGATATGGAAGCAACCAATATGAGAACAATCCTTTCGAGTCTAACTCTATGTTATCATCATGGTTATATGACCCATTTTCCATGTCCAACAATGTTCCACCACTTCCCAATGTTCAGATGGAAAACATGCCCAACAACAACATGAAATGGTGCTTCAACAACAACTACAAAAAAGGATGCCACTATCACCAACAATGATGGTGATGCCCCAATCTACAAACCTTTTTGGCAATTCATTTGAAACAAATTATACTCATGGTGTTGGGGCCTTTACACAAAGCTCTTATCAGAATAACCCATTTGGAAACCATGGCTTCCTATAAACAATATCTCGGACATCCATTGCTTTGACCTCACCAAATCCTTGACTACTGGAGTTGTATATATACAAGGGATTGTCAGAGTTGTATTGATACAAGGTGTTTAACTTATGCTTATACTCTGAGGGGGGGTGAATTAGTATAAGATACCTTTCACTTTATTTAACCATTCATCAATCATTCATTTGTTGAGAAACAATAATCACTTATAAACTCAAATCACATTGCACGAAGTTTAACATGGAAACCCAATCGAAAGAAAACCATAAAATCATATTTATAAATTCATGTAGGCATTAACCTATTGTTACAATATTTGCAGGCACCAACCTGCTAGAGGCACCAATCCCCTTGATTGAGCACCAACTCACCAAGTTATAGGAACCAACCTACTGGAGATACTAATATCCTCAAATGAGCACCAACTCAACAAGATATTATGTAGGCACTAACCTACTGGAGAAACAAATCTCCTCAACTGAGCACCAACGCAGTAATACCTTTATAGACACCAACATAAGATCCTCATACACAAAGTACCTTTGACTTCACCTACATGCTTCATACCACAAGTAAACCTTTAAACCCTAGTCACATTTAGCCTTCATGCCCTAACGAGCCTCATAGCATCATTCCCATAATATGATCCTAGACTGCAACATCATAACCTCAAAACATTTCACTTTGTGGCATCACATACCTTCGGTTCTTCATAGCGCCCCTTAAGAACAAGAAAATCCCTCAGACTTCTCTCACACACCTTTAGATCCCAAAAAGACACCCTAGCTCCTCCATCGCACCTCAGATCTCTTCTACGCACCTCAAAATTGATCTTTTGCTTGTATACTCTTCAAATGCACACATCTATCCTATATTTATAGTATTTATGTCCTCACATTTAGGGTCGACTTGTGAAGACTGGCTGAGTCGAACTGAATTTTCTAGTTGGGTTATCTAATAGAAAAATTGATATCTCATCATTCCTAGGGATATCACTTAGTGCTATCCCTAATTGGGTTATCCCTTTATTGATGAGATGAGAGGGATATCACTCCCATATTCTATTTGAGATGTTCAAATGTTTCTCTGGGAATGGGTTTGGTAAAAATATCTACAACCTTTTCTTTTTCATGCAACAATTCTTCAATTGAAATATTCTCAACCTGCATTCCATCCTTCAATTTGCAAACCATTATGTAGTTTTGATCCTTCAAAATTATATCTCTAATTTCCCACTTGTTGACAAATTATCATTATCCAGGCTATCTCTGCTACAAGTATCCAACATTGATCCTTCTATTTGATTGTTTTTATTGAACAGACCTTCCACTCCAAAGTCATGACATTGGTCTTTTGAATGGGGTGAAGCTTTAGTTTTGACTTTATTTGAATTTGTTTCTACCTCCACATTCCTTTTTGACAAGGACCAATCAAATGACTTCTCTCGTCCAAAATAGTACTATAAACTTGAATTCCCATCTTCACAAGGATATGTCCCAAACTTACCTTTTCTAGAAATGGGGTGTACATGTTTTGAGTGAGAATCAAAATAGTGAATCTCCATGTCTTCTTCATCTAGCTTATCACATCCTTTCTCATAACAAACAGTTTCATCTCTCCCTCTTTCTTGTTTTTGATTCATTCTCCAAACCTTCAAGTATTCTTCTTTATGTTTGTCAATAACATATTCTTGTTTTTGTTTGTTTAGGAGGTCCTATTATGTTGATTCTATAGTAATGTGTTATGTGCCCATAGTTATTGCACTTATAGCATTCAATACTATAATCAAGTAGAGGAGAAAATAAATTGTAGTTTTTGTTAGAAAACCAATGAGAACTTCTAGTTTTGTTTCTCACATAATCATCCTTTAAGGTTTTGTAAGAACCCGTGTTTATGTTTCTCACATGGTCACTTCTTGTATAATCTCTACAATTTATTTCTTTATGACCAAAATTATTGTGAGAAAAACAATAGCCAAGAAAGAGATTTTGGTACGAGTTTGTGAAAGGTCTTTTTGGTGGAATAGCTCTTATGAACTCTTTCTTGTGGGAAGAATCAAATTTTTGTTGGTCATCATTTCCTTTCCTAATATTGCTTTCATTGTTGATGGAGCCTTTGAGAATATTGGCATAGATTTTATGATTTTCTTCATTTTCCTTTTATGATGGCTTTGTGGCCTTGGTGCTTGCATCTCCCTCAGGGGTCTTTTGTTTTCCGTCGTAGCCAAGACCTGTCCTGATGAATGGTGAACTTTGGAAACTCAAGATCTCATTTAAAGTTTTAGTGCTCTTTTCAAACTTCAACTGAGCATTTGAATTCTTCAATTCCTCCTGTAATAGATAGCTTTAGACTCTGACTTCTCACAAGTTTCTTCCTTTTCTTTGAGCTAATTTTTTACTGCTTCTTCTATTCCTTTTGCTTCTTCTAGTTGAATATTTAGGATAATAATTATATTCTCTGATTATTCAATATCATGATCCTTCTTTTCATTATTCTGCAATTGCTCCTTCTGCTTTATATTCTTTTTCTTGAGCCTGTCTATTTCTTATGAGGCACCAATGAGTTCTGCTTCAAGATCTTCTTCTTCTAAATTTTTCTTTTCTTTATTATTATCTTCATTTTCTTCATCGGCAGGATTTGTTTCCATGGTTTTGGAGAGATATTCTTCTTCATCATCACTATCTTCCCTTTCTACATATGGACACTTAGCAGCAAAATGTCTTATTCTACCACAATCAAAGCATTTGAAGGGTATCTTACCTTTGTATTTTCCAGGTCCTCCTTTTAGCTTTCTCACAAATTGTGCTTCTCCTGTCCCTTATTCATAGTTGGAACATTCATCGGATCTCTCTTCATAAATGTTTTGTAGGTTGTCCCAAATCTGTTTATTTGATGTACACTTCATTACCTTGACAATCTCATAATATAATAGGCCACTCAAGATGACATCTATTGCTTTTTCATTTTTTTCACTTACTCCTTCCCAGTTTCATCTGTATAACCTCTTGTGAATGATCCCAAATACCAAAACAAAGGGCCTTCAAATATGTCTTCATTTGTATACTCTGTGATGCATAGTTTGTCTCATCGAACAAATGAGTTCTATTTGTCGGGAGACCTTCCTTACAATCCATATGTGCTTGGGATCTGCCTTTCAGTGGTTAAATTGTTTTTGAAGGAACAGGATCTGAAAACAATTGTTGAACTTATGCTTATACTGAGAGGGAGGGTGAATCAATATAATATACTTTTTACTTTATTTAACCATTCATTAATCATTCATTAACCGAGAAACAATAATCACCTATAAACTCAAATCACAATGCACAGAGATTAACATGGAAACCCAATCGGAAGAAAACCATAAAACTTATCTTTATAAATTCATGTAGGCATCAATCTAATCTATAAATATTTGCAGGAACCAACTTGTTGGAGACACCAGTCCCCTTAACTGAGCACCAACTCAGCAAGATGTAGGCACCAACCTACTAGAGACACCAATCTCCTCAACTGAGCACCAACTCATCAAGATAATGTGTAGGCACCAACCTCCTGGAGACACCAATCTCCTCAGTTGAGCACCAACTCAGTAAGAATTGTATAGACACCAACATAAGATCCCCATACACTGATTACCTATGAATTCACCTGCATGCTTCATACCACAAACAAACCTTCAAACCCTAGTCACATTTAGTCGGCATGCCCTAGTGAGCCTCATAGCATCATTCCCAGAATATGATCCTAGACTAAAACATCACAACCTCAAAATAGTGCACTTTGCAGCATCATAGACCTTCAGTTCTTCATAGCACACCTTAAGAATAAGAAAATCCCAATAAATGTCCTTAGAATACTCTTGCACATCTTTAGATCCCAAAAAGACACCCCAACTCCTCTAGCACACATCGGATCTCTTATGTGCACCCTAGAATTGATCTCTTTCTTGGATACTCTTCAAATGTGCACATCTATTATGTATTTATAATATTTATGTCATCACTTTTAGGGTCGACCTAGATTGGTTGAGTTGACCTAAATTTTTGGTTGGGTTGTTTGACAGAAAAAATCATATCTCATCATTCCTAGGGAGTTAGAGGGCATTTCATATACCATTAGAAAGGTCTCGGAATAAGATTTCCAACCATATAATCTATGCTCCCATTGGGGCTAGGTATCTAGGGTAAAAATTCCTTCAAAGACAGGGTATCCAAACTGAGCATCGAAAATCCAAAAACAACATTTCCAACAATCTCCATTTTTCAATCTTTATCTTGGACATTTGTAGTCTCCCCATGTCTTTGACATTAAATGACAAAAATATTTTCAACACAAGGTATGCATGTGTGCATGGATGAAGAAATAAGAATTGAAGATCGAATTGATAGACAAAAGAAATATGAGAATAAGTAGAGAAAGGCACAAAGATGATGTCCAGGATTGGCTTTGAGTGGAACGTTCTAGTAGATGATTTATGAGGCAATTCCAACTACTGGGAAATGTAAATTCGGACAACATTTATGCTTTGTCTCACAGTGTCATTGTGAGGAATCTGGATGTATATTCATCTTCAATGGAAGCAAGGTAAGCAAGTTTATCTATTTAAAATATATGAATAATGAAATGGATTTTTGTGTGTAGATACACATTGGAGGCGGTAGAAAAAAAATATGATATGAGTTGATCGGAAGAAATATTAGATAGAAAAAAAATCTTATCTGAGATGATCTGATCTGATTGAATCTTGACATACACTAAAGAAGGCCTAACAAACATCAAATGAGGCAAGGGACAACAGGGACAGGTGGATAGATGACGTTGACAGTTGGTGTGGTATTCGAGAGGCAAATCCAAGGGACAACAAAGGAGATAGGGGACATGTGGAGAGAAAAGGAGGAAGCGGTATTGGTTGACAGGTTTTGCACGTTGACAGGTCAACAAAAGTTCTCCCTAATTACATGCCTTCGGCATTAAAATGTATGAAAATATTGGATTTGGTTAATGAATGAAAAAATAGATTTGAGTAATTACTCTTATGAAATGTTGTGTTTTTATTTATTTTAATGATAAAACTATAATAATTGTCCATAATTAAATTTATAATAGTTATATTTAATAATTTTTATTATTTAAAAATTATAATTAATTAAATTTAAATTATTAAATATGAAAACAAAATTATTAATAATAATGAATTTTAATCTACACAATTTGCTTTAAATGACTTTATGATTTTTTTCTCTACCACCAACTTTATGAATCTACTCATAAGGAAATGTGAGTATTAGATTTGCTTAATGAAGAAAATAATCAATTTGTTAAGGTTAAAATAATATTAAATTAAATAAATTTTACATTAATATTTAAGAATACAAAAAATATTAATAAAACTCAATAAGTAAAATAAACGAAAGTCTTGTGTAGATGTTATAGGACTTAGTCCTCATCTTTGATGTAATGATTGTATCTGACATGGGTGTAGATGCATCAATATATTCACAATAAGCAAAAGGATTTTGTTGTTGCATTAGCATGCATTATAATGTTTTGGTGATTTTGTTATCACTCGTCACTTCTTCTTTTTGTAAGTGTATTAGTTGTCCATGAGTTAAATGATAGTTTCCTTGCTTTTTTTAGGATATCGATCTTTGTTTCCCATGGAAACAACTTAGCTAGTAAAAGTTGGATTGTTACTTTAACCTAATATACAATAAAAAATTCCTTAATCATGACTAGGCTCTAGAAAAGTCTCTTTTAGAATTTCCATTTCCTTCCTACACTGACACTTATTTCAAGGGAAGTCTCAAAGTCCACGGTGTAAACCACAGGAATTGATGTGAAGTGCATCATTGGTCACAGAGGGTAAGGGATGAACTCCTTTGGTTTGACCGAAGGAGTTAGTACGAACTCCTCCAATCAAACTAGGGGAACTTAGGTAAAGTCGTGCAGTGGTAAAATGATCCTTTGGAGAATTTTAAAGGAAGTGTCTCGACGATTACTAGAGTTGTTTGGAGGGAACTCCTCCGATGTACACTAAAGGAGTTTGTGGTAACTCCTCCGGTGTACACCGGAGGAGTTTGCACTAACTTCACCGAAAATCAAGAACTCTTTTATCTCAAGTAGCTCAATTTTTTTTTTAAGTGAAAAGCCAAAATCACAATCTCAATTAAACCCAAAAAGAGAGGTAGCTTGCTTAGAGTTAAAGAGAGCTCGTTAAGAAAAACTCAACTCGGGAAGCTTTCAAAGAAGAACAAAAGGGGGCTCAATGATTTTCAAGCAAATCTACAAGAAAATGGAGGGTTGTTGGTGCCTAGCACAATAGAAGTGAAAGAATGAATGGAAAGCTTCTAGCTCTTTGTGGATTCTTGTGAATATGTTTCTAAGTTTCATTTCAACCGGTAGAGTTTTCTTCTTGACATGTTCTATAACCCATTTTGAATCCCCCAAGATTTAAATAGAGTCCAGTCCTTGATTATGAGCCAGAATCAGAACCTGGAAGAGTGCATATGCTTCATCTTGATTATTGGTTGTTGTGTCCAGGCTCCATGAGAAGGTGAGTCTAATATTTCCTTCTGGGAAGAAGATAACCCCACCTGCTCCTGCCACCATGGGTTACCTTTTGAGGCACCATCAAAACTTAAAATATACCTATTATGGGTCTTCTTCCAGAATTCAAACTCCTGAGCTGGAATATAAAGCCTCCATTATGTTTTGGAGGAGTTGTGAGAACTAATTTCATGAATACTAGCGTTTGGTCCAAATTGTGATTGAAGAAACTTTTGGAACCAATTTTCTTCTTCATGAGTTAACTGTTGTTGGGAATTTGTTTTTTTTTCTTTTTCAGATTGAAGTGCTCCATCATTAGTCCTAGACATTTATTGGCCACCTAATCTGGAGAGGTTGAGACTTCTGAAAATATATCTCTATTGCGGGTAAGCCATATTTTCCAAGTAGTGAACTTTGGCATGACCATGAAGATGACTTTAAATACATGCTTGTTGGCTAATGATCCTTGGTATGAAGCTTTCCAACAACTGAAGAGTTGAGTGGGGGAGTTTGTCCATATGATACGTGAATTTAAATTTTGTAGAACTAAATCCCACGTTGATTTAGTGAAAGGACATTCCAGGAAAATATGAACGAGTGTTTCCTCAGCCTAGCAACAGAGGGCACATCTATAAGGACCTCTGAACCCCATTTTTTGAAAATTTTCCTCTGTTAGTATCTTCCCATGTGCTAGGGTCCAACAAATCATGTTGATCTTAGGGAGGCATTTTATGTTCCAAACCCTTTTCCACATATTCGATTTTGGAGGGAGGACAGATTGTTCAACGAGGGCAACGTAGCTAGCTGTAATTGAGTAATGATCGTTCCCCCAACCACTAAATTCCTTGATTGATAGGTGAGAAGGGGCACATCCTTTGAGACGATGCCAAAGATCTTTAAATAGCCCATGAAGAGGGGAAGATGGATTGGAAAGATGCCAACTTGCCCAACAACCAAAAGAATGTCATTTTGAAATATCAAACAGAGAGTTGATTCCATGATCAATACACTAGGAAAGCAAGGGCAACAATTCTTGATCTTGTTGTAAGGGAGGATTACCCATTATGTTGTTCTTCCAGATAAATATTTGACATCCATTACCTAGGATCCATGTTGCTTTTCTTTGAAACAACGGGAGAGAGGCCTTCAAGAGTTTCCAGATTGGAGAAAAAGACCTTCTTGTTGGAGGAGAATCCAGACACCTAAGCCTATCTCTAGTCAAATATTTATGAAGCAGAACCTTCTTCTGCCTTTCCTACTTCCCTATGACTAGATGCCATAGAATTTTATCCATAAGCATCAGATTAGATAGAATTGGATCTAAAATTCCTAGACCCCTGTGGGTATTTGGCGCCCTTACTACTTTCCAGTTGACAAGATGCATTATTTTAGTGTTTTTATCCCCCCCCCCCCATCTAAAGGAATTTCCTTATCTATTGAGCGATAAAATATTTGACATTAGCTGGAGCAAGAAGAGAAGAGAATTGAAAAATGTGGAGAGCTAAGAGGATTGATTTAATTAACACTACCTACCCTGTCGGATTGAGCCATTGAGATCCCCACTGGATAAATTTAGACTTTATTTTATCTACTATAAGGGCCCAAGCTAAGCAAGGAAGGGATTAGAGGCAAATAGGGTATCCCAAATACTTGAAGGTGGTCCAATTCTCCAACAAAATTGAAGAATACTAGCAATGTTTGCAGCCACTTTGGAGTTGGTATTCCATACATAAATATGGATTTTCTGCCTATTTATTTTTCCTCCTGAAGCTTTCATAAATTCATCCAAAATATCTTTCAATCTTCTGGCTATGATCGTATATGTGTCTCCCAATAATAAGGTATCATCTGCAAATTGTGACTAATTAACTCTTCTTTCCCCTTGGGTTATTTTTATTTCGAGGATATTTTTTGTTCTTCTTGCCTACTCCAATTGTCTACTTAAATCTTTTTCCACCGGGATGTAAAGGACGGGGGATAAAGGGAATCCTCGCTTGAGGCCTCTACAAAGCCTAAAGAACTTTGTCGATCTTCCATTGATCATTGGGGAGATCCATGAGTCCCGAATACACGAGGAGATCCACACTAGAAATTCTGCTCCAAATTCGATTCTTGCCAAAATGGCAAACAAAAAATTGTGTTGCACCCTATCAAAGGCAAGAAAGGATTTATTCTATATGCAATGATTTTGTAGGATACATTGCAGAGGGAAATTGGTTGAAGGCGGACAAAAGAGGCAGGGTTTGACTCTTTAGGAATAAGGGCTAGAAAGGATGGGTTTGTACTTCCTCCCATTCTTGTTGATATGAACCATTCGTACCAAATCATGTTTTATAATGTGCCAACAAATAAAATAGAAGTGGGATGAAAATCCATCTGGACCGGGCACCTTATCCGGGTTCATTTGATGCAACACCCCAAAAATTTCATCTTCTGTCACCTTTTTGAAGAGCTCCTGAGTCCTCATTATCTGTTGTGCTAATGATCTTGGGAATGTTACTAAGGATATTCTTCTGGGAATCTATGTTCCCCCTCCCATCCTTCGAGTATAGACTTTCATAACGATTCTTGGCTACCTATTTAAGCTAATTTTTTCCCTAAGATAGGATTGTCATTTGCTCCCCTGATTTCTGAAATTTTATTTTCCAAATGCGCTTTAGCTTGATGATGAATTTTTTTTGTGTTGAGATCGCTAGCCTGAAGCCAGAGACTATGGGACTTTAGTCTCCAGTCTTCCTCCTATTCCTTGAAGACCTTTTGGTCCTCCTTAAAATGACTTTGCTCTTCTATTAGTAGGGATGGAGTAATAGGGATTGTTTTCATTCTAATGAACATCTCCTCCATTTTGTCTGTCAAATCTTGAATTGCTTTTTTCTCATTTATTTCTTTGATCTTGATCCATTATCTCATAGCATATTTAGTGGATTTTAACTTATGTTCCTAGATGTATACATGACATCCCTGTATCCAAAAATTCCAGGATGAAGTCACGAGCCCAAGGAAGGATGGATCTTGGTCCCAACGAGGGTTAAAATGAAAAGGAATAGGACCTAGGGGGACAGGCGAAGACAACTCAAGAGTGATAGGTCTGTGATTAGATATTTCCCAAGGAAGAATACAGGATAGGGGCATGACTGAATCCTCTAAGATATTGTTGTTGATGAGAAACTCAAGCCTTACCACTATGTCACTATGGCCCTACCTCTTATTTGACCATGTGAAATGACCATGGATTGGTTTGTTGTCAATCAGGTCATACATAACCAATAAATCTTCCATATATTCTCTAGTAGAATCTCTTACTATAGTTCCCCCTCTGTTTTCAGAGGCATGAAGAGTGGTGTTATAGTCCCCAACAAGAATGAGCCGAGCAGTGATAACTCTTCCTTGTAGGGAGAGAAAATAATTCCAACATATGACTTTTTCTTCGTTAACTGAAGGCATATAAATATTGAAAATTAGGTAAGACTTAGTTGTGGGAAGATGAGCTAGATTGACTAACAACCAGTTGGGCGCACACTCTCGACCTTTCATTCTGAATTGTTGAGGATTCTAGAGGATGCAAAGGCCACCAAAAGCACCTCGAGAGCTTATTGCTTTCCTTGTGCTAGAATGTCACTTAAAACTAATTTCTTGAAGGACATTTGTGTCCTTCATTTTCATTTACTGGAGTAGGAGAACTTGAGGTATTTTTGTATGACCTAAATTTATGACCAAAGCTTTCTTATTTTCACTTTCAAGTCCTCTACAATTCTAGGAAACAATCTTGATCATTTAAAAGATGATTTGGGGTTTCCCCCCTTTGGGGGAGTAGAGCCACTTTGATTTATTGAAGGTCTGGATTATTTTTTAGTATGTCCATCAAGTGTACTCTGTTTTGCAAGATCAATTTCCTTACGGGCAATTGTTTCCCTCCTTTGATTTTTCAATTTTCTTCCTAGTTTTTTTTAGGTGTGAAGGCTCATGTAATATGGGTCTGTCTCTTCTTCCGAAATTTCAGCTATCTCTCCATATTCATGTCCCTTATGTGGGATCGAATGTTGGATTATTGGAGGGATCTAGAGGTCCCCAATCTGGACTAAGGAATCTTGATGACTGGATTTGGGGTCTTCCTCTAGATCTTCTTCCATGTCTAAGAGGATTTCATACTAATTCTTGGTTGGAATGCAATCATTGCTTTTTCCTATAGATGACGAGGTTGGAACCTCTTGATATTTTGGATTGGAGGGAGATCCCTCGTAGGGGGAAGATTTTTCAGGTTGGGGCCTTGCTTAATGCTTAATTTTTTGTTTCTTCCACTTTGGTTTCTCCCATTGCTCATTGGATTCACCTGTTGGCTGATTTGCAAGGATTTTTTAGCATCTCTTAGCAAAGTGGCCATATTCGTGGCAAACCTTAGATTTTAAAGGCAGTTGTTCGTAATCTACTTCTTGGAGGTATGTCCAATTGTCTAGGGTAAGTTTGATGGCCTCTTGGAGGCCTTTCTCCATATCTACCTCAACATAGATTCTAGAATAAGATTGCAAGCCTTCCTTAGGTTCATCACGATCAATATATTTACCCAAGGAATTCCCAATGGCTCGAAGAGTCTCATCACAACAGTAGTGAAGAGGCAGAAAAGGAAGGTGGACCCAGACTAGAACAACCGAAGGGATGCCATTTTTTGGGTCAAAATCAGGGGTCCAATGATTCACATACATACCTCGAGCCCCCATAAAGTATAACCTTCTTCTAAAAATAAGGTCACAGTCTTCTTTTTCCTCAAAAAGAAAAGAAAAAAACCGCGGCCACAAAAGGAATGTGAAATCCTACCTTTTAAATGGGGCTTCTAGTTTTTGTTAAT
>SNQJ01S0056264.1:175617-189509 GCA_010110895.2 Picea sitchensis
AGTGGACTATGTTGTTGATTGTCTTGGTTTATGTTGCCTTCTTCATGCTCACATACTCTTTGGTGTTGATAGATGGTGATGATGCTCCTGGGTGATATGTTATGATGTTGGTTATCTTCATGCGTTTGGATCAGTTTGATGATGGTGTTAGTTCCTTGCATGTTTGTATAGATGATGGGATATGGTTCTTGAGGAAGAGCACTTTAGCATTTTATGTGTCTATTCCACTCTTATGATGATACTCGATTAGATAGACAAACAATTTCATAGAGCGCCCACCTCCTTGCCATGCTTTGGAGTGCCCTAGGGTTTTGGTGATGATATGCTACTTGACTTTTGTATGAGGCTTGTGATGGAGCTCCCAATCATTTAAGATGTCTATTGTAATCCCATAGTGATATTTGATGAGATAGACAACTAATCTAGCATAACGCTCACCTTCTTGTGCATTTTGGAGCAACCTAGGGTTCAAGCTAGCATTTGGCATGATTGATGGCATCACACTTCTTGGGGAGAGCGCCCTAGGGTCTGAGGTGTCTAACATGTTACTGTGGTGATACTTGATAGAATAAACACTCAATCTCGGGGAGTGCTCTACTCATTCATGGATTTTCAGCGTTTGGCACAATATTCAGGTCATTTTCATCTATTGGAGGAGGATTGATGATGTGGCACCTTGGGTGAGAGTGCCCTAGGGTTTGTGGTGTCTTTCTTAACCCCATGATGCTATTTGACAAGATAGACACTCCCTTTTGTTGAGCGCTGTACTCTTTCATGGTTTTCCAGGTTATAGGGTATGATTGGAGAGGCCAACCTATTCCTTGTTGCACAAATGGACTCCATTGCTAGATCACTTGGATTCTTGATTGTATTTTGAGGTTGGGATTGATTATGCACCTCATTCTCATGGGGCGCTCCCTTGCTTGCACACCTGCAGAGGTATTTCTCATGGATTGAGGCTATTGGGTTGTGGTTGATGCACACATGTGGAGGTTGTTGGGGTTTTCGATGACTTGGCCCTTGGTTTATGGTCTCTATTCTATGATAGTCAACTTCCTATTGAGATCCACTTCATCTACGTTGATCTATGGATGGTTACTACACTTTGGAGCCACATGTGCCAATTGGAAGGTTTATTTACACCAATGTTATCAAAACCGAAAACCGGACCGTGGTTGACCCCAAAAATTCGGAACTGGACTGGTCGACTGCAAAAATTCGAAACTGGATCGGTCGACCCCAAAAATTTAAAACCAGATCGGACTGGAAAAAAATTCGACAAAAAAACCGGTCGACCAAAAACTACATAAAATATTCAAAATTTGAAAAAAAACATATATATTCATGTGCATCAATATGAATCCAAACCATTTATACACAAATATGCAAAGATTCTCATTTATATAGCAAGCAAGAGTGCATATAACCAAAATAGCACCGAGTGCAATACTGCCGTTTCTGTTATAGTTTGAATGATTTTATAGTTAGCATGTGTGTAATGAGGTCCCCATCTTTAATGGAGTGGAGGCATATTATTGTATGCTATTCATACCTCCATCTCTTTTGATCACATGCACATATTAGGGTAAATAGAGTGCATGTCAGAATAAAAGCTTAATGATAATTTCTGTGTTAGTATGAATGATTTTGCAATTGCTCTTCCCTTCTCTTATTCGAGTCATTTGAACACATTATTTTTTGTTTATCTCTGTCTCATAGTTTTTTCCAAACTTGCAACCTTGGGGGATTCACTCTTGAGTCTCCACAAGGAGAATATTGGAAGTTGCTTGCAGTGTTCGAAGTCAGAACTAGAAATATAGAAAAGCATTTTAGAAAATCTTACAAGGCATGGAAAATAAATGTTAGAGTTTACATGTGCGAGAAGTGCATGCACAGATCAAAAAATTGATAAATATAATATGAAGTGAAACTGATGGGGACAAACCACACATGGACAACTAAGAGAGACCTAGGAAGATACAATCAGTCAACCACTGCAAAATTGGTTTTGAAACCTGTTGCTCATTTTAAGACCATGTTTTGATCATTTCTTTTTCTTTTGAGGAGCTATTTTTTGTTTCTAAATTGAAAACACAACTTCTAGTTTCTAAAACTCTACATAATGTACAGAAATTGACAAAAAATTGTTTTTTTCCTTAAAAAAATTGGAAATCCGCCTCTTTAAGTGTGTCGTACAAGTGCTGTGCAGAACTGGCCAGAACTGGTCAGAACCGGCTGGTTCTGAGTTTTTGGCCAGAACCGGTATAGAACCGACCGGTTTAGTACAAAACATACCAAAAACGGTTCGGTACCATCGGTCCGATCATTTTTGCTTTGAAGGCCAGTCCGGTCGGCTGGTTTTGCGGGACTGGGCTGGTTATGATAACACTGATTTACACATCTATTGAGGTTGGTTACAACATTTATGGTCCACTTCACTTGAGCGCTTCACCTATTGAGGCATCTATTGCACTTCTTTCCATAATGTCCACCCGAGGAGGTCACTTGCACATGTTTCTATGCCATTTGTTGAAGATGTCCACTTGATGAGGTTGTTTTGCACACTTCTCCATATCATTTGTTGAGGAAGGACTTGACTTGTCCACATATGGAGTATCTATTTGATATTCTACCGGTACTTCTACCTTGGGATGGTGATACATTGCCACATGGAGATCTATTGGTACATCATTCATCACACTTCATGAGGCGACTTGGTCTAGAGGTCCACATGTGTGATGGAGTTGGTTGTTGAGCACAAATCTTGAGGACTTCGACTGATTTGATTGGTACACATGTCATGCTACTTTATTTTCTCTTGATCCATGGATCCACATGTGGGACATCTTTCGAGGGCACACTTGTGGATATACATCTATCTTGCTATTTTAGAGCCTAGACATGGTCTAACCCTCAGGCAAAGGAGGTGCCCCACTACTTGGCTCTATTTTTGGATGTTGTTGTAATGAACTCCACTATTCTATTATTGTTGACTTAGCTTTTGGAGTTAGTTACTTGAGAGCTTCATTTTATTGTTTTCCTAGAATATTTTATTGTAACCTCTTGGAGGAAATTGCGGATCTCAACAAACTCTTTTCTACTTTTGGTAAGAAGTTTGTTGAGGAAGTTAGAGATGATTATTTTATTGATTTTCCTTGAAGAGAATAGTGGATCCAGGAAAACAATTTATTTTTTATTTTAGAAGGGAGATAGAGTTGAAACCTATATAAGGGTTTACTCTTTCTATTTGTAATTGGGATTTGGTGGGAGTGAAAGAGCTCCCAAACTATGGAATAAAAGGTATCTTATTTTGTCTTAAGCTATTGTAGATTGTATGTACAACTTCTTTATGTATGGCATATTGTTCTAGGCGCACCATTGGAAGCTCTATTTTGTTGGTTTGTGGATGCTAGAGTCAACCAAGGGCCATAGAAGAGCACATCTGTTACGTTGGAAAGGGCTAGGGTAATTGGTTTCTTCCCCATTTTCCCATCTCCCTTTTGTGTTTCTTACCTTCAAGGTAAAAACATTAGGCATGTGACATCACTTGATTCAGTGACTGCCTTGAGTAATGGATCTTAGACAGATCCTCTCCATCATCAAACTTCGTGAATATAGCAACTAAATTGGGGCTACTGTTGTGCACGTCACCTTGATTGCCTTTGGCACCCTAATATTCATTATAACCGCCCTCTAAAGTTGCGTGCATGACCCCATAGCCCAAGCAAACAAAGGCACCTCTCTTCCCTTTCATTCGCCACCCCAAAAACACAATAATCATACAATCTTTTCCTTTTTGTTTTTCTGTTGCTGACCTCTCTCTTGTTCCCCCTCCATACTACACGAATTGGGCTTAGTCAACCATAGGGAAGCTCACTTAGGCTAGATTCCACCTAGTCTGAAGTGAGAAAGACAAGGCTATTGAGGTGATCGTGGGTAGCTTGTCTAAATTTCCCTTGGGGTCTCACACTTGTGATTAGGACTTTTGCACCAAGTGAGAACTCGGGAGGTAACAGGGTGAACAAATTGGCATCATGGAAGGGAGACACCATACCAATTGCACTACTCTCTTGAGCGTGCATTAATATACTCTATTGACAAGCAATGGTCTATACTCATGAGACAGGTGTTAGTTCTCTTATGCTATTGCACATTCATCATGGAGCCCTACTACCATTGACATCACATATTTTCTTTCGTATAATTGCCACATAACAATGCTTGCCAACACGTAGGCCACTCATAACTTGGCCTGGAAGTGGGTCATGTAAATCCAACTGCTATTGTTAATCATGATTTCCTTTCTGATCTGAAACTCAATTATATTAATGTTCTTATTTTTATCAATTACATGAAAGAAACGTTTTTTTTTTCTCAAAAATTACATAGGAGAGATACAAACCTGCAAATGGAACACCCTCACCCAACATAGGGAAGAAGAGCCATATGTTGGAATTATTGGTGTAATCTATTCACGTGGYCATGACCCATTCRTATGTATCATTATGTGCTTGTAATAATGGCTAAGGCCATATTTTATTTCATTTATTGTATGCTAGCCTTATGGTTAAGGYAGACCTAGTCAAACTTGATATGTAGGCTCAATACCTAAGTTGCACAATATGGGGAAACATTTATGTGTTTTCGAAATGGAAACATGTTGAAAATGTGAACCCCCAAAATTTAGAAACGGGGAAACACGATATATCTATACACACACACAGACAATGTATTATAAATAACACATTATATTGGAACTTTGAAAGAAAGCATTATGAATAAATGAGTAAGAACATTTAAATGACAAACATAAATGACAAGAAATGTTCCATCATTGCTTATATTGAGATCCTCATCATTAGTATCACCCTTTGCCTCTTGTCTAGCCTTTGCCTCTACCTTGATCCTCTAGGGACATTAGTGAACACCATCTAATTTTGATGAAATTGCCTAATCCAAGCTTTAAAAGATTAAAGAAAAAGCTTAATATTCCTAATCAATGATTTTGGCTTGAGTGAAGGAAACATTTTGCTAAGGCCGTGATAAAGGAGTTCAACACAACACCACCAACATCGGGGTACATAAAGGGCTTGGTGCTCTTGATTAAATGCCAATCCCATACCCCTTGTAATCCTACCAATCCTGAAATCTTGAAAAATTGTTAAGTCTGCTAAATTTTAAATGGGATATGCAATTTACTTTCTCCATATGAAGTACAATGAGCTTGGAACCACTCCTAAACATCCTGAAACAATTCAAGTTGACATTTCATTTATCTTTCCTTTTTATCCTTTTACTTTAAGAATTTAACATTACCATTAATTGCTAGCATTTTTGGTCAAACCTAGTAAAAAATTGAGTCAAACCAAGTCAAAATAGACAGATTTAGTGTTAGAAACATGTTGTATGGATGCTGGTATGGCCCAAAAATGCGTTTCCCACATGTGGGATGCGTTTGTATGGTCAGAAACATGTTTCAAGGCCATACAACATGCGTTTCTGTGTTTTTGTATGGAAACGAGCCTGATATGGCCCTGTATTAGATGTTTCTTGCAAGATAGCTCGACACCCTCTTGGGGTGTGTGCCCTTATATGGGGCCAAAATCCCTATTGGAAGGACACCTAACTTGAGTTGTGTATATATATACAACTCAAGCTCTCATTTGTATCATCTCATCTTATGGTTAAGGCCAACCTAGTCAAACTTGATATGCAAGCTCAATATCGTCTTGGGGTGTGTGCCCTTGTTATATGGGCCCATAACCCCTATTGGAAGGACATCTCACTTGAGTTGTATAAATACACAACTCAAGCTCTCATTTGTATAATTTCATCTTATGATCTTCATGATTTGAAATATAAAGTGTTATAAGCTTAAGGGCACTTAATTTTGGCGTTTCTTTGTGATTGACATATTTTCTCTTAGGTACATTTATGTTTTCAACACTTGTGCTTGGCTTTTACACTCTCTCTCTAGCGTACCAGACCTATATCTCTTTAGTGCACTTGTGAGGAGGCTATATTAGAATTTGGGTGAGATATGGTTCCATTGATTCTCTTGTTGACCCTTGTAAATCTCGACATGGTATCTGAGTGATTGTGAAACTTACTTTCTTAATTCTAAGAGCATGATCARGGAGAAGTCTTTGAAGAAGGGTCCGAGTGAGATGGCAGGGATAACTTTCGTTTCAGAGGGAGCAACCAATCKGGTGGATTGGAGAGCAGCCATGGTAGCATATTTGATAGCGAAGACAGAGCCACCTCCGGGTGGTGGAAGTACCTTCCTCGCTAAGAGGGAGTGTTGATGTATTTAGCATCAAACATGTATTTCCACATAGGTTTGGTGTCTGGCATGTGGAAGTCATCTGTAATGCCTCTCAGAACCTTAGGAAATTCACCTTATGAGTTAATTAATTAAAGTGAATGACCTTTTAATTAATGTGAGATTAATTAAGTTAAATGCCTAAGTTTTTGGCATTATTAACTTAAGTGAGTTGATTAAATCCTAGCCGTTAGATCTAAAGTGAACGCGAGATTAGATCTCAGCCTTTGATCACTTTAGAGATGATCTAGGGTTTTGGATTTAAGGTTAACTCAACATAATAAAAGGCAGCCTAAGTGAGAGGATGAGACACACAAAGAGCACATAGGAGCAAAGAGGGATTCTTTGCTCATGTGCTTGTGTCACACACAGAGTGAGGAGATCTCATTGATTGGGTGAAGAGCATTTCATCCAAGTGTGAGTGGGCAGGGTTAGAAGAAAGAGCAAGGGCAACAAGGGAGATAACAACTAGGTAGGCTAGGCTATTGCTGTGATTGTATTTTCTTCAGATGAGCCATTATCCTAGGATGGGAGCCCAAGGATTTTTTCAATAATAAAATTAACTCAGATCTGGTATTCCCTTCATGGTTTTTGCAGGGGTGTTTACTCAGATATCTTGTGCAATGTGTTGGTTTCAGTTTTTATGCTTCCGCTAATGTTTGGTTAAGTAACCTAGCTGTGCTTTTAATTATTAAAGTGTTTTGATTAGGGATTATTAGTCGGGTGCTAGGTTCAGAGAGTTTAACATGGTATCAGAGCTGCAATTATGAAGGAAACCAGGTTGCACAGGCGAGATTATCTACAACGAGAATTTTTTTATTATTTCTACAGGTCCGGGGAAAATTTATTTTGCAGGCTCAACTGCGGGGCAAAACCCAGAAAATAAATTAAAAAAAAGGAAAAAAAGGCAGCCCGTAAGATTCCCTTCCAACGCTGTTGATACTCTTTTGTGTTTATTAAATTTCAGATCTTCTTAAAGACAATTTTATAACAGATTCATAATAATTTTGGCACACAACTGGGATTTTATTGTACTCAATACAAAAAAGCGGCAATGACATTTAATGCAAATGATAACGATTTCATTCAAGCTGTCATAACAGAAAATAAAACCTAGCAAACTCAATCTGATTCATTGTTTGTTTCTGACCTGTAAGAAACAACTCTTGGGCAGCAATAAATGTGTTGAAGCGCCCCCCTTCTGGGCTCCACGAATCAACAAATAATTGGCATGATTTTTAATGAGAAAAGTGGAGGAGAGTAACAATAGTACGATTTGCACAGAAATGGCTTCCCTTTGATGATCCCCACGGAATGCAGTAAATAATACGACCCCTCTTAGATCCCCACAATCTGGAATAAATGGCTCGATCCTCCTTCTAAGGATCCCCACGATCTGCAATAGTGGTATGACCCTCCTTTTAAAGATCCCTATAATCTGCAATAAGATGATACAACCCAAATAGAAGGGTGGGATGTAAACAATTGGCAACTCGACCTGTATTAAATGGTCTCCACAAACACCCACGAACTCTGAGAATGCCCCATGACTCAACAAATTGATGCACCTTCCTTCTTCACAATCAATCTCAGTGAAAGACCTGTGCAATCTCTCCAACTTGACTAGATAGGGTGGATTAGTCTCACCACCGAACCCAATCGCTCAAGGTTTCTGTCCCAGAGCCAAGAAGCTTCAAGAGCTCTCCAAATCGATTTTGAGAAAAATAATCATGAATAATGAGTATGAGCTCCAATTGCACTTTATATACCCTTTCATCTTTTCTGCTCTAACAATTAATTATAAAGTGACTTTATAAAATCTCTCTTTAATGTTTCCCCAAAGTCACTTTATATGACCTTTTAATTTAATTATTCAATATCACCTTTAAATGTTTCTTTTTCGCCAGACAACATTAAATAATTAAATTAATTAATTCCCTTGCACCGACTATAGCCTACGGAAAATAAATAAATTTGATTATTTAATGTCATTTGGGCGAGAGCATATTAATGGTGACATAGAATAATTAAATTAAAAGACGGGAAAAGTGACTTAGGGAGAAATATTGAAGAAAAACTTTATAAAGTCACTTTATATTATTTAATTGGGTGGAAAAGGCAAGGGAGTATATAAAATGAGGTTGGAGCTCATTTTCTCATTATTCATTATTATTTTCCTCTAAATCGATATTGAGAGCTCTTGTAGCTTTTGGGCTCCGGGGACTGAAACTCTTGAGCGATTGGGTTCGGTGGTGAAAATAATCCACCCTAGCTGATCAAGAAGGAGAGATCACACAGATCTTTCACTGGATTCATTGTTGAAGAAGGAAGATGCATCAGTTTGTCAAATCGTGGGCATTTTTAGCAGTTCATGGGTGTTTGTCAAGACCATCACTCTTCTCTTTGGGTCGTACCTCCTATTTGCAGCTCGTGGTAGAAAGAAGGTGGCCGTACTTCTTATTAACAACTCATGGCATTAAGGGAGGAGGCCGTATCTTTATTATCAGTTCGTGGGCAGCTTCAAGGAGGGCCATATCATTATTTTCAGCTTGTGGGCAGCTTCAAGGAGGGCCGCATCTTTATTTACAACTAGTGGTATTTAAAAAAGGGGTCGTGCCATTAAATACAACTATCAAAGAGGGGTGTTTATGTACAGATCGTGCAACCATTATTTGTCGTTGCATTTCTCATGGAGTCGTGCTAGTTAATTGGAGTGACAAAATGAGAAGCAAAGAAGATTTTACAGAGAAGACGAGATTGGAAAACAGGGATGAGCATAGCGCTATTCATTAAAGGAAAGAGCTGAGCTAAATAAGCTTCAACAAATCAAGAAAATCAAGAAGCAATCGTACAGCTGGCTAGGACAATTGGCAGTGTACAGTCACAGTGTACAATCACACACTGTTGAGGTTACAAATATATTTAACACTCCCTCTTAAACTCAACAGTTACAAATATCAGCACTGATAATGCCCAAGTGCTGTCTCTAAAAATCAAAAACGGATTTTCCTAGTGGCTTTGTAAAAATATCTACGAGCTGATCTTGAGAGCCATATAATTGAAGTGCTATGTCACCATTATTGACTAGCTCGCGTATGAAGTGAAAACGAGTGTCAATATGCTTGCTTTTCTTGTGAAACACATGATTTTTGGATAGAGCAATTGCTGATGTGTTGTCACAGAAGATAGGAGTTGGCTTCTTTTCTGTATGTGACATATCATTCAATATTCTTCTCAGCCACACAGCTTGACATGAAGCTGAGGTAGCAGCGACATACTCTGCCTCTGCAGAAGATATTGATACAATGGGCTGCTTCTTTGATGCCCATGAAATCAGGTTCGTGCCCAGGTGAAAAGCATGTCCTGAGGTGCTTTCCCTGTCATCTAGGCTTCCTGCAAAATCACCGTCTGTGTAACCAGAGAGATGATTATCATTAGACTGAGTGTACCATAAGCCAAAATTGAGAGTGCCTGCAACATATCTCAGAATCCTTTTTGCCATCTTCCAGTGAGAATCTTTGGGGGATTACATGAACCTGGAAACAAAGCTGGCTGCATACATAATATCAGGCTTAGTTGCTGTAAGATACAACAAACTGCCTACTAAACTTTTGTACAGGGTTGAATCCACTGTAGGGCCTTCATCTTTCTTGCTCAATTTTGTGCCTAGGGGTATAGGAGTTTCTGCTGGATTGCAGTCTTCCATGCAGAATCTTTTGATGATGTCTGCTGCATACTTTTGCTGACAAACAAAAATGCCTTTGGTTGATTGGTCAACCTCATCCATCGATTGAAAACAACATATTTTTTTAGGAAGAAGGCTTTACCCTTGTTCGAAGTCTCATGCAACTCTTTCAAATGCTTCCAAATCTCTGTTGAAGTCTTCCTTGTCCGGACCTCTGAAAGCATTTCGTCTGTCACGAACAACTTAAGCATCATTACTGCTTCCCTGTCTCGCTCATCAAACTTGTCCTGGTCTTCACCCACAACTTGTGGTCGGGTATTGTTTCCTAGGACAATAGCAGCTAAGCACTTGTATTAAAAAATGGCCAACATATGTTGCTTTCACGTATTGTAATTTTTACCAAAGAACCTTAGGCTACCTTCCAGAATGATGTTGGGTAAAGAGGCCTTAGATACAAGTAAAAAATACAAAAAAATATACCAAAACAAAGAAAAATACTTGTTCTTCTCTCTCTCATTTTGTAATTCTGGAGTAAGAACACATAGATACTAACTCCAAGCTGTTGTAGCAGCAACGTATTACTGAAAAAACATGTAGATCTACCCAAAAACAACGCAAAAATACAAATATTTTGTTAGATTTTCCTTATTTACAAAGCATTAGAGTTACTAGTGTTCTTTTACTTCATTACCAAAGAGACAAAAAGAACACAAAAGATCTATCCTGGGAAAATCCCAAATGGGGGAAAAACCCAACAACCTTTCTTAGATAGATTCCTTTCACAAAGCAAGTCCAAACAGATAAACCCTAGCTCAACCAGAAATACCACCACAGCTGCAGCAGCAACACAATGCCAAGATAGCGCACCATTACCAAGAGTAACACACAAGAGAGAGATACCAGAAAGACTGAACAAGAAGAAACTCTGTCACTGCAGTAGCTGCGTCACCTTCTCCAAACTTGCGCTTTGCTTCTGTGCGGATGAGAGAGTGTGAGTGAGTGAACAAATGACCCAAGACGCCTCCTATTTATAGTCTTCCTGACCACTTGACTGGGTCGACTTCTCCTCTAGAAAGGTGCCACTTCAATATTCTTTATTCTTTTGGGCCGACTTCTCTTCTAGGGTATTTTCACATTTGTCCAATGGATCTCTTGCTTCCGGAATCTTCTTTGCATCTAAGAAAGGTCATCTAGGAGGGAAAGTTCCTCCCGCAACTACCAAACATCAACAAATTTAGTCAAATCTGCTCAAAAAATAGTCGAATAAACCACAAATCTACTTTGAAACAATTGAAAAACACACAGATCTTGACACATCTGCTCTCAAACAACTCTAAAATAGTCAGATCTGCCAGCGACCAACACCAAATCAGTCAATTTCTACTTGGATCTATTGAAAAACAATAAATCAACAACCAATTCTTCCAGATCTGCACATTTGGGCATCAATACAGGTAAAAACAAACTGAATTTTCTCCAAAATCCTTTGAATTGAAAGAAATTCAGAAATTTCACGGAAGAACAGGTCCGTATAGCTCCAATTTTTGTTTGGCAGCTGAAATCGGTGGCTTGATTGCCCTTTTTTTCCTTCTCTCTTTCGAAACCTCGATCTGCAAGGTTTCAATTAATGTTTTTTAAATTTTGCTTCGAAATTGAAAATGAAACAATACTTGGTTTCGAATGATTTGAAACCCTTTGGTTCTTTGATGTGTCACGCGGGCGATCCCTTCATTAGTTTCTGCCAGTAGCGATCCCCAAGTCTTCACACTCGCATAGACTTCGTGGCACCCAGATCGTTGAAGTCGCAAGAGTGGAAACCTTGTCTTTCAAAGGTCGGAGATGGATACGACTTCTAGAATGTTGGGCTTTGATACCATAAAATGATAACACGAACACATAAATAAAACCAAGATTGCATTCATAATGAGAAAGCAAAAGCTTTCTTATAAAGAGTTACAAACTTACAAGCTAGTTGAGTCAATCCACTTTATGAATGTGGGACAGACCAAAAAATCACACTAAAGTGAAATAAAACATAAAAGCATAACATAACCTAAAGTCCAAGTGACTTTATTAAAGCCTATGTCTAATATCTGATTGACCATTATAATCTGATATTTTCTTTTACCCAAAACAATATTTGCAACATTGCTCAAAAACAACCAAAAGGTCCAAGTGATGAGCCTTCATCTACCTACAATAGAATAGACAAAAGAAGGCGAGAATCTCCCGAATAAGCACTACAATTGCTACGTGAAAGTCTAAGGAGATCACACTAGTCAACTGTAAGGGAGAGAAGGAATCTACCAATAATTACCATTGGACCATACCAAGAAGAATCTCCAAGTAAGGCACATTGTCTCCCTGATTCCGAGGCAAGTTAGTTGTTAAATAAGCATTTCGATGATGATGCCTTCCTTGCCATTTTGGAGGAAAAAGGAAACGGTGGACAACATGATGGAATTCCCTAGCTCAAAAATACAAAAGGCCAATACTCAATGTTCAATCAAAGTATCCACGATTTTCCATACAAGTGCATCAATGTTCAAATATAATGTTATAAATTAGTAACAAGCACAACTTCAAACATTTGTAGGATACTCACTAGGAGAGGGTAAGCAACTAATAGCAAAGGCGGGCAACTAATAGAGAACCTCACAAAAGAGATATATAATAGAGCATCAAATTTTATGACTAGTGAGCATCATGATCTAGTTATGTACTACGACTTCTGAAGTGGAACTTGTCAAATAAATGACGTTATTAATAGAATGTTTCACATTGGACAAGTACTACTCAAGGGCCCCATTGATTTTATGCCATGATATGAAATTTTTCTTGAAAACCAAGGCTGAGTGAGTTTGTTTTGCAAGTCACTGTTCATATTCACTTTCATTCTACCCAAAACAACCTTATTATATTTTTGCTCTCCATTGATTCAATGATATTTTTTCTTTTTTATTATTGTTGACCATCTATTCTAATCCTTGAAATGAAAACCATACATATGATCCCAAATTGTAGCCATATAGGATTGTGTTATTCTTCATTATAAATTGGAGGCATTATGGGGTAGAAAGAACATTTGGTCTACATAGGAAATCCATCACTTCATAAAACGATGTCTTGGGTAGAACCATCCGATGCCTCTGATTTTGCCCCACACAATCATCACTTACAACTTTGCCAAATATAATCCCCACTACTAACCCTAATGTAATCAATGAGACCTCTTCATCCTCATGATTCAATCATCATCGACCTTTACTAATGCTAACTTCTCCCACTACTCTTTTATTATTCTTTTCATTTTCCTTGCATGGTTGCAAAGACTTCTCACATAAGCACTTAATCCTCTAAAATGAAGTCTCGTTGCAAGTGAAAACTGCATTCTTGTTGGGATTTGCCCACAGAGGTTGTTACTGGAAATATACAAATATGCCAACTTGGATGATTTAAAAAGTTCTTAAGAAATCTCTCCACTCAAGTTATTTTTTGACAAATCCAATTGTTCCAAAGTAGATATGTGAACAAGAGATGTTGGTATTTTCCCTCCTAGTTGATTTCGAGATAAATTTAGCAACCGTGGGCTACTTAGACTTCCCATACTTGCAGGTAATTGGTCAGTAAGGTTATTGCCAAGCAAGTCATGTATTGTGTTTGTCATGATCACATGCATGAGAGTATACTACTATCCTTTAATGAAAATTGTCAAATCTTCATATAATGTATTACTAAGGCCATATGAAGATTAATGATTAATCCAAATCCCCAAAGTCTCTTAAGATTGGATGGTATTCTTTCGTTGAGTTGATTGTTGGATAGATTCAATGTCTACAATTTGATAAGATTTGTGATTCATTAAAAACATCACCATGGAGATTA
>SNQJ01S0056265.1:1626-17007 GCA_010110895.2 Picea sitchensis
CATCGAAATCTTCTCCCACTCCTTTATGGGACGTACACCATCACCAAGGTCGTGGGGGATAATTCTTTTGAGCTCAACATTCCTCCTTTCCTTGGCCTGCACCCAGTGTTCAACATGGATCTCCTTCGCTCTTATTCCCCACCATTATTGGACACCTCAGAAGTAGAAGAACAAATGACACCAACAAAGCTCAACCTCGACTGCATACAACAAGCATCCAGTGATTATATTGTGGACACATAGATCAAGGGCACTTGACAACAAAGGATATAGCTTTATCGAGTCGTCAAAGCAGGGCAGCTCCTGCACCAAGGCAAGTGGCTCACCCGGGGCCAAATTCAGTAGAAATTTCCTCATCTGATGGGGGAACTCAACGCAATGGATACCATTGCTTCCTAAGGAGGGAGGATTGATCTTGGTGGATATCGGTGGCCACCCACCTTTTCTAACTAGCTCAAAACAATTTTCTGGCAATTTTGGTAATTTACTATTTTTAACAGTTTTTCACTTTCGGAGTCGTTTTGAGGCCCTAAACGATGTTTTTTTAGGAAAATGGAAAGTAATAATGAACCTCCCAAAATGAATCTCCTCAAAGATACCTTTCCAACGGGCTATCATACGCCTAAAACGAAGATCGTATGCAAAAGTTACGACCCCGGGAAGTTGATGTACTAACTTACCCAAACGGGGCCCAAATGACTTTTGGCGCTTCATCTCCTCGGGTTAGGTTTTTGGATGTCTAGGGTTTTTTGCATTCCTGTTTATTGTAAAAGGGCCTTTAGAGCCTCATTGTAATCATCTTCTTGCGAATGAGCACAACCGTCACATCTCTTCTCAGAGATAAGCCGCCACCATTCCAGTAAGCTTGTTTCCGCCGCATTTTACAGTTTCAGTTGATTTCCTTATTGAGTAGAAAACCAGTTTTACTATATCTCTGTTATTTTGTGTTAAGCACCTGTTAATAATCTGTAGTCATTTTTTTTCCCCATAAAATACGGATCTATGGCATAATTGAATATGATGAGAACGCCATAGATAACTAGCTAGTAGATTATTCCGTAAAAAATAAGGATATTGAAGAAATATTACATGTCATTTCCATTGATATCTGTGACTTGGAGGGTGAGTTGTTCAATATTAAAATATGGCATGAAATCAACGTGGCACCTATGAAAATTTACATCGAAGAATGGTTCAATAAGGCTATCGACAAACTGACAAATGAAGGGAAAGAAGCAGTTGAGACGGTTCCTGTAATCGTTGATGAAAATGATAAAAGGACATCAACTAGCAAATGAACCGATGAGCGACCATCATAGTAAGCTTATGCTCATCACATTATTCTCTTCTTTATCAATTCCTTCATCCAGTTAGTCCACCTCTTTCACTAGAAAGGTTTAACCAAAGACTGATAACTCCTTCGTTCTTCTTACTAGGTCTTACCGATCCTTCCACCGCCCACTGTCCTCTTTCTAAAATCTTATTTCTTGTATTTATTTGCTTAATGGTCCGCGGGATCCCCAATCCTAGTATTTAAGACAAACACATTTACATTTTCAAGAATATGTAACACATTATATATTTTTTGGAAATTTCAAGAGAAATACTTTAGGAGCAATCTCGACTGTGCTTTGTAACCATGTTTTCATAATATAAAGTATTTGAGGTTGATCTATCATTATCTTTATTTGAGTTGCCCATGTAATCACTCTGTTAAAGTTCTCTTGTGCATGCAAATCATCTTCTTTTGTTTTTATGTGATCATAATCTTTATCTTAAAACTATGATGGATGTGAGGAAATTTTGTTTACTTACTTTAAATGTGTGATGTGTGTGATTCGTGGTCCTCTCTCAGGAACTTTCTTTAAAAAAGACAAACAATTTTTTTTCTTTTATTTAGTTGATATATTTACGTTGCTTTGAAATACTCCGACGGACTTCTGTCAAGTCCCATATTTTGAACATTTAAAAATCTCAAGAAAATCTAAAGAGGAGTACCACCTCTATAAAAATGCAGGGGGATTTACATCCTCATGAGGTTGTCGTTTTGGTCCTAACGGATTCAAGCGTCAACAGTGCCCTAATAACTTTCTTTCGTCTATTCCAAAAATAGACCTTTTAGTGTTCAGGGAAATACCATATTTACTACACCTTTCAAAGACAATTATGAGGTGTGAGATATGATCTTTCCTCTCTTTTGACAGAACCGTGAGATCATCTTGGTAAATTTCTATAATTTTTTGGATTAGTTCCCTAAAAGCGAATTCCATTGCTCTTTGAAAAGTTGAACCCACATTCATAAGGAAACACAACATTTTCAAGGACATGAATGTTCCCCATGGTGTAGTAAATTTCGTTTTGAGTTGATCCTCCCTTTTTAGTAACACTTTATTGTATTCAGAAAATCCATCTAGCATAGACATCATGCTTGCCCCGATGACCCTTTGTAGTAAATGTTCCATATTCAAGAGGGGGTAATTGTCCTTCAATGATAGCTAGTTAAGGTTTCAGAAATCAACGCATAGGAAAATGGCACTACTCTTCTTTCGGACAACTACTAAATTAGACATGCATGATGAATACTTAATGGGGACTATGATACCAACTTCTACCATATTTTGGAGTTCTGTTTGTATTTGATTTTCCAACTTAGGGTTAATATGCCTTAGTTTTTGTTGGAAAGGTTTGGCTCCTTCTGTTGAGGGTATGGCATGTTGGATGACATCACTCATGTAAGACTTCAAGTCATCGTAAGTCCAAGCAAAGGCATACTTAAATTCTCTAATAAGGTAAGGTATTTAATTTGTCTCTTTCTCAGTGGTGCCCTCTCCTATATCTACCATTCTTGGGTCCATCTCGGTCCCAATATTGAATTCCAACACCTTATCTGTTTGTTTTTTGGGGTTTTTTCCTTTGTAAATATCATGTCTATCAAAGAGTTTTTCTAAAGGAATGAACCCCTTTGGTAGAGTATTATTTTGCAAATTTACTACCTCAAGATCCATGGACTCAACCAAGAAATTTGCTTGTGAATTGGTGAACTCCCTATTATTCTCCATGAATCTAAGGATCTAATTGTCATCCTCAAAAACTTGCCAATGCTCTAAGTTGTCAGGGATTGATGGTCTAAACATAACCTCCATTTTGCACAAATTTTGGAGAAGGCCTTCTCAAGGTTGCAAGGTGGATGTTGAGACAACTAGGGCATCTGCTACGTAATTTTCCTCTCTGGGGATTGCTTCAATTGACACCACTTCAAAATATTTTGAAACGCACCTTGCAAAATCTCGGTACCTTTTGAGCCTCTCATTCTTCATGGAAAAGTTTAGTAGTACTTATGAAACTACTAAGTCTGAATCACCAATGACCCTTAAGTGCCTTATTCCCCTATCAATGGACAAATTAAGGCATATGATTAAAGCCTCGTACTCGACAATATTGTTCATGCAATGATATTCAATCCTATAGGAGTAGCATAAGGTTTCTTTAAAAGGGGAAGTTAGGAAAATGCCTGCCCCTGAGCCAAAACTAGAGTGAACACCATTGAATTCTAACATCTATATTCCTTCAAGTGTTTGCAAAGTTCATCTTTGGAATTTCCTTCTTGAACAAACCAACTTTCTATTCCATTGTTTACACAAAGGAGTTGATCAATGGGTTATTCGAAGGCTTCAATGAGACATCCAATGATAGGTTCCTCATGAAGGGTGAAAATTCCTCCCTCGGGATGGGGAATAATGGATTTATATCCTTGGTCTTGGAAGCTTCCACCTAGTTTTCCTACCAAATCTTTGTAGAGTAATATTCCCAACTACTTAATGTGTCTATTACTATTATATTGATCTTGAAGGAGACATCAGGGCAAGTATGGAAGGCAATGACCAAGTCCTTGATAAGACCACGTGTAAAGCCATCCCGTGTATCATTATATGGTCGCGATATACTAAGTCCCAGCTGGTGCATGACCCTTGGAGTAATGATTTTTTTGGAAGCATATGAATAAAAAAAGAAATTATGGAGAAGGAAATCATTTATTTGGAGGGTAACATAAAAAGGTGTGGGTTCACAATATCTTGTCCCAATGCTTCCAACATGAAAAATGACTAGGGAGTGTTTTTCCAAATCATTTTCCTCGGTGATTTGTGAAAGTGAACATTCAATGTCCTCTTTCTCATCCTCCCAATCTTCAAATATTTTTTGAAGGGCACCTAAATCCTCATGGGGTTCATGTTGTTTCGAAAAAGTCAAGACATTTTTCATATTTGAAAACCCATTCTTCTAGGTACGAGTTCTCTTAGGGGAAATAGTTATCTTAATCTCATTGTTTACCTATAATATCTCTGGGAAATCATGTTCTTCTTCCTCCATGTTTTCCTCATTGAACCATAATATATCATCTTGGTCCCGAAGAAGATTGACCTAGGAAATGGGATCACACCATTTGAGATTTTCTTCAATCCAGAAAGCACCATGTTGTGCCTCCTTGAGGTTTATTGGGAATCGGTTCCTGAAGAGGGATTGGAAGTTTCCTTTGAAAGAATTGGGGTATTGTCCAATAATAACACTCTCTGGTTGAAAATCAAACTCAATTCAACCAAGCAAGGTATTAAACTTGTCATTAAATTCCCTAACAGTTTCATCATTTTGTTTGCAAATTTTGAGATATTGTGAATAAAGGGAAGCCATATCTTCCATCACACCCAACATTTGTAGGAAAACTTGTTCTAAATTTTCATAGGTTGTGACGTGCTTTCTTGGGAGGTTAGTGCTCCATTTTCTAGCATTTCCAGTAAGTGAGGCAAGGAAAAGTTTCATGAATGTGTCAGGATGTTATTTTCCAGACTGATGGAAGTCATAGCTTTCACAAAATTTGGTTCAATATGTGTTTCCAGAAGCCCCAACCTCTCCCGAAAAGTTGGGTATCTATGAATCGACATCTTTAGGGAGATCATGTAATCCCCCTTTGATATTGGCAAAGTCTAAAGGGTCAAAGAGTTCTTCGGGGGGGCATTTAGGAGGTGCCATGGGGACAATAGGAACTATAGGATAATAAGGTGTGTACTGACGTCCGCTATGGGTCATCATTAGTGGAGTCACCAAACAATCTCCTTAATATTATCAAAGGGACGAGGGGATCACCCTCAATGGAGTCACCGGGTAAGCTTTGTGCATGAAGGCTTTAGATAAAGGCTTACCGAAAAATGTTATTTTAGGAAAATTGACTCGATGTTCCCCGACAACGGTGCCAAAAATATTATCGCGCAATCTATACTTTCCCAAAGCCTAAAGGCAAGTAGGATTAGATTGATGTAACATGGAGGTAACCCTATCATTTTCACCCCAATAGGGTACCTCTTTCTCTTTAGGAGTAGGAAAACCTCACTCCAAGGGAGATGTCCCAGGACCTAGTTGGTTGACGAAGGGAAAAAAGACATGGTGAAAACCCACCCCTCTCTCTAGGTCACTCAATAGAAGAAGTCGCTTGGGTAAAGTTTAAAGGGACAAGGGAAACTGAAAGTGTGTTTGTACCTGCCCTTTACCAATGAAACATCAAATGTTAGTAGCAACAATTATAATCAATGACTTCTTAAACAAATTATGTCTTGCAAGAATAAGTTATTATACAATAAAAATGACATCACAATAACAACAATGTATCTTGAAAATTGCAAGTTATGATGACAAGGAAAAGATACAAGGGTCTTGCAAACTTGATAATGCTTTGTCACTCACAATTTTCAAGATAAATACAATTCAATAAATGAATAAAAAAGGGGGATTGTCCAAGTGTTTATAACAACAAAAATTTAATAGCTATGACAAAAACAAACCACTTTAGAAAAAAGTAATTTTCTAAGGCAATAACACACTTTTATCACTTAATGATAGCAATTTGCCTAGCACAAGTTTCTGGGTAGTTTTGTTGTTAGCATGGCTTGATAAGGGCTGCAAAATGTGGTTGTAGCAACAACTACAACAACAACAAGGTTATTTATAACAATTTCAGAAATGCACCTTTAGAATAGTAGCAAAGGTAGTTTAAACCCTAAAAGTGATAGTGCTTTGGCTTATGTAATTTCTTGGTTACTTTACTTACTTAATAGGCTTGATAAGGCTGCTAAGAAGAGGCTGTAACAATGATGTTAGCAGCAATAGACTTTGTGGTTAGTAATCTATACTAAGCTAGTAAATTAGTAGAGTATTAAGTGGAAGAATTTGAGTTGAGGTTGGTAGTCTTGTCAAGTAGTAAGAGAAGAGGACTAGTGCCTTTTAAGGGTGAATGGAATCAAGGAGGGTGACTTCTTCTAAGGCTACAAATTAATGATGATACACAAAATTCTAAGAGGGAAAAATTCTAGGAGGAGTAGTGATTTAAGTCCTCCTAGATTTTGACCTGAAGAGACAAAGTGCCAAGGTGTAGGCATTTCTAGGCCCTAGGGCCTTGCTCTCCTTAGAATTTTTATGGAGTAGAACTTATGCAACAATAACCAAATGTAAACCCTCAGAGTGCTAGTGATTTAAGGATCTCGGGTTTCACTGGTTACTAGATCAATTTAGTGAAAAGCTTGGCAAATACAAAGTAAGAAAGTAACAACTTAAGTTTCTTACTTCAAGCATTAAATACACCATGCAATTTCATAATCTTGTATGAGCAAATAAAACCATTCAATTGATGACAAAATTCATATTTCACTTACTTGCACCAAGAATAATCATGAGTATACCATGCAATATCACCATAAAACTTCAAAAATTGATCCAAGTTGCAAAAATTAGCTTTAAACAAGAGTGGTGCCTCACAATTTCAGCCAATAACCCTAATAGGGCGCAAATTTCAGACCTCTTGTCTCCAATGGCAAGTTGTGATGTAAAAATGAGAGTAATTTATGTTTATTTATACAAAATTATGGCATTTGATTCACTTTTAGGTAAAAACAAGGCCGACCTGGCCAGTTTACAACAAAAATTCAATTTTAACATAATTAAAATAAATTTTCATACGGAAACTCCTCCAAGGGTGACGTCRTGCTCCTCTAAGGTGATGTTGAGCCCCATATGTGGAACATAAAAGGGAAAGTGGAACACTTGGCCCCCAAAGGCCTAAAATGATGCCCACGCGTGCCACCAAGCTCATAAATGCCTCCAAATATGAAACCATATCTTTGAATGACGTCTAGGGATATTATGTTGACGTTCAGGGCCCTCGAGGGCTAACGTGCATGTGGGAAGAGAAAGATCCCCTGGGTCTAGGTCTGCCAGGGTGCCTCCAAGGCAACGTCCTTCTTTCTCCCGGTGCAAGTTTTCAATCTCTTCTTGCCCCATGGCTGGGGTTTCAACATCCATCTGTGGGCTTTAAGCCCCCATGAAGGTCTGAGCTAATCATTCCCTCATGTGTACCTGTCCACTGGGCAAGGTCCTACAACAACAACAAGTACACCCTCCAGGGGTTCATAAGTCATGGGGATCATAACATGTAAGTCACATCCAGTAATCAAATTACCCAAACATGTGCATCAAACCCCCCTTTACCTAGACAAATGCTCAAAGATGTTATGCAATTTGACAAGTTAGGTTTGGAGAAGGTCTTAGGGTGTCCTATTGGATTGACCTCTCTTAAGTTTGGGGTGTTTCCCAGGTGGTATCTATTCCAAGTCATATAAGTATACGAGGTGGCATGGGGTGCATGTAATAACAAGGAAATGTAAAGTCTTAACTGTGGGTGCCTTTGTAGAGGGTGAGCTGCACCTTGTCATGAATGCAATTGTTTCCTATCCCATTCATTGTCTTTTACTCTTAGATTTATTTCTTTTGATCTTTTTCTCTTGTGCTTCAAGGAAATAGTTGAGGATCACCCTCATGGCTTGATGACCAGAGGTGACAACGTTATCCAGAAAAATTTCATGGAAATGAGAAGGTTGGCTCGTGATGAGACCCCCTTTCTCTTGGTTATGCCACGAAGAGCCACTACTCTGGCTTGGTCACCAGATAGGTGGTAATGTCATACCGCTACATGCCCATGGTCATAATAGGCTAGCTCGTTATGAAACCTCCTATCCATCAACTAGTACCTTGAGTGTTTATGTTATTTTACGGGTCCCCTTTTCTTACTGAGAATATTTTCACTGATTTCTCAGGGATCCTTGGGAGAAGCATCTCGAAGGTTTCAACATTGGATTTTAACTCTTTCCAAGTAATTTTACCCTATGGGCCTTTGGCTCCTTCTTCCCACAAGGTAAGGTACAACCCTTCCTAATGTAGCCAATCCAAATGACCAAAGAAGGATAAGGGATATGAAAGGAATAAATATGGAAAGTGATAAGTATGGAGGGAACAAACGATAAATTTTCATAGATCCCTCCAGTAGCAGCTCATCCTAAAGGGAAATCAACTTAATAGGGCACCATATCACCCTTCCATGTATGAACGAGGCAAAGAGCATAATTTCGAAGCAAATGTCATGAAATGAAGAAGGATTCAATACAACATATTCAAGTGCTTCAAAAATCAGAGTGATACATACCATGATACTTGACTCATTACCTCATGTAGCAAGACTCATCGCTACTTCAACACCAGGCTAGTGTGATGGATATTGTTGCTGGTGATAAGTGGACTACATTGAAGAAAAGAGGGACCCTCTAGGGCTATGCTCAAGTCAGCTGGCTCTCGGTACTCCATGTATAGGACCTGTGGGCCTCAAGATGTGATCTCCTTAGTTATCCCTAGGCTAGGGGATAACAGGGCCCACATGTCGGATGATGAAGACATGTCTTTGGATGCCTAGAAGACATCATGGAGGACCTAACCTATCCCCTACCACCCAAACATGTTGCCTAAGAAGGCCAAAATGTCACCCTTGAGGGATTGACATCATAGTAATGCTAGGGTTTGGTGGTTATTGAGGAAACTTTACACGTTTTGAAGGAAGGAAGCCATGGATCATGGAGAAGAGGCTTGGATCAAAGACACATGGCCTTTGGAGCCCTAGCTCACCCATCTCCTACTCCAATGACTTGCAAAAGTCCCAAAGCATCACCCTTTTAGGGTGATGTCTTACTTAGGGTTTTACTCATGCTGAAATTATGAATTAAAAAAGTATTATTTTATGTAAAGGGGAAAGAATAGGGTTCTTGACCCCTTATCTTGTGTTTTACCCTAACTTTGTGGACAAACTATTTGTTAGAGGATTTGTATAAATAGAGGTCACCTCTAATTCATTTTGACAATAACTCTCCCTCTTGTGAGAAGTATCCTTTCTGAAATTTGTGCCCTCTTTGGGAAATATCTATCTCTTGTGCTCTTGTTATGGTTTCTTTGGGCTATTGGTGGAAGAAGTAGTGCGCTACCTATATTGGAGCCATTTTCTTGCATTTATGGTGGATTATCTTGGTAAAGGAAGGTTTATCTTGTTGTTGCTTGGACTAGGTAAGGAATCTATCGTATTGTTGTTTCATCGCTTGGTTACAAGTGTGATTTGATATACTTTCTTGTGGAGTATAATGGTTTACAACCCCACCATATCCATCATTTTTTTGTTTAAATAATTTGTTGCATAAGGTTTTACTAGGAGAAGTAAAAGGGCTTACACCCTCCTAATACTTCCTAGTTAGCTTTCCTTTCCTTGGGGAGTATAAGGGTTTAGACCCCCAATGAGATAGCATTGTTATATTCCTCTTTATTTGACTCCATAACCCAATAGCTAAAGGCACTAAATCTAATTGCATTGGAGAAATAAAAGCTTGCATTGGTTAACGTGAAAACTCAGGATTTTAAGATTGTCTAAATTGGAATCAATTCTATGCTTTATGTGCTTGGTTGAGCCACTAGGTCGTCTTATTTTGATAAGTACTTCTTGCTACTGTTATAACATTTTATCTACAGCCATTAGGACTGCAGAAACCCTAATACAAGTTTCTTAACAACTCACAAACCAACTGTCAAAAGTTACTAAAATGTTTCCCCTATCCTCTACTAGTCTCGACGCAGTTTTTGGGTGGATTGTTGGAAATTTTTGGTGGTTGGTATATTTGCTATAATGAATTGTTTGCTACATCCATAAGGCTGCAATTGTATCTATGCAATACTAATTTCTTATAGCCTTGTTTCATGCTAAGGTCTTGTTTTTTTCATACTTGAGTTAAACTAGTCATTGCTAGCTTGTCTCTTGCAATCTTAACTAAACTTTTAGCAACTTGATTTGCAGCTCTTATTATCATTTTGTTGCTGATATATATTAATGTTTATTGCTGCAATTAGGGACAAGAATCTTAACTTGTTTGTCCAACATATTATTGGGCTTGTATATTTGTTTTCCTTGTGTCTCGGACAGGTACCATCACTTCTTGGTAGGTCTTCTACATTGTGGTAAATATTCTACCATATATGAGACTCTTTTCAATCCCTTCTTACCTTCCATCATTGACCTATAGGGGGACTCTTCATCACATCATCATTTTCCATCTCATTCCCCCCAGGGTCACAAGATTCCCCCCTTGAGGTGATCACTTCATCCCTAAAGTGATGGGAATACCTATCTAAGGTGATAGTGGGTAGGTTCTCTCTTAGTTGTCACCATTTTGTGGTTTGGGTTGGGATTTTCCCAACCTACAACTTGTGTGATAACAAGAACCTCGTAAAAAAATATTTCCCTAGGTAGGTTGGTATGCCTCTATATGCCTAATGTGATTTTTTTTCAAATAAACCACGGGAGAGAAGAAATTTTAATTAAAGAGATGTCAAACATCATGAAGGATAGGGAATTCTTGTACATAGACTTAGTATGGATATCATGGGACTGGTTACTGGCTAAAGGAAAAAATCAATGAGGTAAATTAAATCTTTGTTCCTTTCCTTGCATATAGGATTTGAGCTCTTTTCTACGGAGTTGGGGGAAGATTTCTCTGTATTAAATTTCTATGGACCTTGCAAGGATAGGTTGGCCTTCTAGGATGAACTAATAACACATGAATTCCTTAGACACAAGAATGTTATTTTGGGAGGTGATTTAAATTTTACTATCAAAAGAGATGAGATATAGGGGAATGTTGCTAGAGTAGACACTTTGGAATATTTTTTCCTGAACAAGTTTGGGGAGGCTAGGATAGTGGATGTGGAACCAATAAATTTGGTTCCTACATGGAGAAATATCAAAACAGGGCATGCAAGAGTTGGAAAAATATTGGATAGGTTTCGATGTTAGAATCCATAATGAATAATATTGAAAGAATAAGGTCATAGGTAGAGGTGGGTAGGAAATCAAACCACCATCCAATTATGCTATGAATTTCAAAACAGGACTGCTAGTTCAATCCCACATGGTTGGAGGAAGAGGATTTCGAAGTTTAGTGGAAAAGTCATGATGGTTCTTTAAGTGAGTTAACTAGCATTCAACTTGTTTCCAACCTCAAAAAATTCAAGCAAGCAATATCAACATAGGAATTAAATAGAAAGGGGGGGAAGTGAACAAGCCTTAACACAATTGAGAAACAAACTGCAAAAGTATCAGAATAAGATCTCGAGGGAGTTAAAGATGAGCCTACAAGAGAAAGATCAAGGGGTTGGAACAAGCCAAAAGAAAGCTACCAATAGAAAATGAGGTATTATGGAGACTAAATAGTAGGGCATTGTGTTTACCTAGGGAGATGAAAATACTAATCATTTTCATAAAAATGCCAATCATAGAAAAACATTAACATTGTATGGGAAATGTGGAGAGAGTATGGCACCAAATATAGAACCTTTAATGATATTGTGAGTTATGGGTATCTCACTTTGAGAGGATTTACAAGGAACATGAAAGAGTTAATACTATTGAAATTGTGAAAATGATTACGTATTTCTCGAGTTTTAAGCAAGCAAATCCAAGAATGACGGAGGAAGTTTCTAAGGAACAAATGTTGGCATAGGGGAAGACCCAGGGTTCAACGCTTAACAGTGCACCAACAAAACCCCGACTACTGGCCCTTTTGGCAACACCTGTGAAGCATGCGAGGTCTCACCCGAGGTAGAAGCAGGGGGGGTTACAATACACAGGTGTCTGTAACCAAGCTGGGACATAGATCTGTTATAATAACACTTCACAGGTTATTCTAGTAACACTTAAAAGGTGATATGCATTAGTTTCCTAACCTTAGTAACATCGCAGAACATACCCAAAGATAGATAGATGCAGTAACAATAAAGACTAAGCACTTCAACCACTTAGCACATAGCACTGAGTTAGATCTAACATTCATTTATATTTAACACAAGTAAAGCACTAAGCATCAACATATCTATCTATCATACATAATAATCAAAGCACTGAGTAGATTCATAACATAAAAAACACAACACAAAGCAAACCAAAGACACAAGATATACGTGGTTCACCCCAGTGTGGGGCTACGTCCACCAACTGCTTCATCTTCTTTATTATTCGTCAATCTCTTACATTTCGTTACTCCTGTACACCAAGCCACGGAGTTGAGCTTCGCATAGGATAGGATATCTGCGCACTGAGCACCAGATCCCCCTTCCAAACTAGGTCAAGGCACATAGCCAACAAAACCTTAACACACAAACATTCCCTCGCACAAAGCTACTCAAGTCACTTGCACTTAGCTCTGAAGGCTTCTGACTACTCTTCTACAATACATTCTTACTTATTTATACTTTTACAATCTCTTACAATAAGGCCTAATCATGGGTAAACCCCATGGGCTGACATCTCATAAACCCATTACAAAAATCCTAGATAACCCTTTACTAGGTCCATATAGCCCGCAAAATAAGTGAGATCCGCAATCTCAGCTCCGCCTGGGCGCTCCTTCTTCGAACACTGTGTCGAAGTCCAAACGTGGTCCAAACCTGACCAATGTTTCCTCAAAACTTGGTCGAGGGCCAACAGGACCCCAACACTCACCTGTGACTCGTCCCGAGTCACTCAGTTCTGGTCAATGCTGCTTCGAAGGCCTTGAGATTAAATTGAGCTGCCTTGACTTGTTGCTTTGCTTGAGCCTCCTGATCAACAAACTCCTAGATTATTTTCTCTGTAACATTCCCTTCTAGGCGTTGTTCTACTATTGCAACCACTTGGTCCAATTGCGAGCCTTGTCCATCAATCTCTTCGAACACCTTGCAGGCTTCGTCCTGCATAGGTTGCAGCTTATGTGTGACTTCCATTACTTTTCCCTGGAGGGAAGTGATCTGTTGTTGTACTGCACATTGCTCCTGAGATCTCTTCATTCTTTCAACTGTGGTGAGTAGCTTCATCTGCACCTATACGGTGAATTTCTGCTGTTGCACCTCCTGTAACTGCGCTTCCAGTTTCCTTAGCTCTGGATCTTCTGTGAAGCGTTCATATGTTTGCACGATTCTATCGCTCAGCTGTTTGCAATCTGAGGCAAGGGATCTGATCCTTACTAATGTGTTCTTAGTGGCTTCCTCCCTCTGGTCAAGCAGCTCCTACGGGGTGCTCAGTATTGCTTGGACCTCCAACTCTGTTATCCTCGCTTGACGTTTCTGGATGGTCTCGGCGAGCTTCACTACTTGAGCCCCGATCGACTCTTGTTCCTCCTGTGTCAATCCTGGCACATAGTGACATTCTTTACTTACTACTTCTTTGAACATGGCCCATTTTGCAAGAAACTTCTCCTTTTCTCTCTGTAGCTGGGATTTTTCGTCCTGGAGAATTGCCTGAAACTCTTCTCTCTCACTTTCATAGGTGACTACACTGTACCGCGCTACTCGTAATTGTTCTAAGGCTTCATCCTTCTCTTGTTTCAAGGCTTCTGTAGCCTTCTCCTTCTCTTCCTAGGCTTTCTGAAGTCGAGCTTCTGTCGCATCTACAAGTCTCCTCAATTGGGCTGGTTCATCCCCCAATTCTGCAATATGTGACACAATAGGTACTGTGCAGACCAAACGAATAGCTTGTTGTACTTCCTTCAATTCCTTCTCAACCTTTCCATATAGCTCTTCCTACTTCTCTCCATATCTCTGCAAGATGTCCTCGAAATTTTCCTCCATGGCTCCATGGACCAAACTGATATCGTCCTCCATGAGCGTTGCTTCTAACTGGGGCTTATTAGCGCGCGCCTTCTTCCTTGCTGAAGGTTTCTTTGGAGAAACCTTCCTCTTTTGCGGTGTTACTATCCCAACAAGGGGATATTCTGGCAATGTAGCTTCACCTCCTCCTTTCTCATCCCCTCCTCCTTGACCATTTGCTTTGTTTCCTCCTCCTCCTAGCAAGCCAGATCCATTTTCTTCAAAGGCGTTGTCCTCCTCACCGGTCTCTATATCCTGGACTTCTTCTAGCTTCTTCTTCTTCTTCGTCCCACTGGAATGTCCGATATGCTCGACCCGGGTGACCATGGGGCTTCCTATGGTGTTAGTGTCAGAGAGTTCTTCATCAGTGACGGGTACAAGGAATTCCTCCATCCATTCCTTTGTGATCTGCTCCATGTCTTCATCTGTTAGCTTGTAGTACGACTGTAACCCTTCCTTGTTCTCATTTACGCGCACAGTGATATAGATGAAATGCGGATCGGTGTGAAACTTTGCTATTGGTCGATACTGGTGCAGGGTGTGCAGTGTCATGCGCGGAAATGACTCAATGGCAACCTTCAGCTGCTGATAGTATGCATGAAACACATGTTGATTAAGGTTGGTTGTCATTGATATCAACCCTTGAAGAAAGCCCCGTAGCACAAAGGTTGGGTAATGGACCCAAGATTTTTTGAGGTAAAGATGGATTTTTATTGTCTTTTCATGGTTGATAATAAGTAGAAATGGATGAACTCCAAAGTAGTCCCATTATGGTGAAAGCCCTTACGGGAAGATGTTTTGCGGATTGAGTTATCCTAGAAGTATGGTTAGAGAACCCATGCTTATTTGTGGAATAATGAGATGAACGCCAGTGAATTTTTTAGTGAAACTATCCTATATGGATAGTTCTTGTCATTCCATTTCTGTTGGTATGTGGAACGTCACATAACTCCTCACGGTTAGAGAGTTATGGCCATGAGAAGTTGGAGAACTCGAGTTTGGGTAATGGACGAAAGTTTGTTTGATGGATAATGTTATGAGTTTTGATATATTTTCAGGTAATACTATTCTATATAGATAGTACATGTCATTCCATTTATGTTGGTTTGTGGAACGTCAGATAACTCCTCACGGTTTGAGATTTATGGCCTTACGAAGTTGGAGGACCCTCATATGTCATCTAGAAGCCCCAAAAGGTCAAAGTAGTCAAAGTGGTTTAAGAGTTTTTAAAGGTAAATAATAAAGTGAAGTGATGAGTGCACTATAATTCAAATTGAATACAAAATCAATTATTTAAATAATAAATTTAATGGAGAAATTAGAAGTGGGTTAACCCTAAAATAAGGAAAGTGGGCA
>SNQJ01S0056265.1:19196-36741 GCA_010110895.2 Picea sitchensis
TACTGTGTATGTGTGTGATTGTTCATTTCTTATTTCTCATTATTGGATAATAATTCTACATTGATATAACACTTGGATTATTTGGAGAAAAAGGATTATAATTACGCTATTACTGATTCACCCCCCCTCTCAGTAATCCAACAACACGACATTGGACTGCCACTGCTTCGTAATGTCGTTGGTGTACCACAAGGTTGAAAACCGAGTGGCCAATGACTCAGAGGGTTCAATCTCTGGGAAGGTCGCTCCTTCAGGCATTTTCCAAGCGACAAATGCAATCAAAATGATTAGCCAGCTGAAGTGGAATTCATATCCCAAATCCCGGGCTTCACGACAATCTTTCTCTAGTTCATTGACGAGGTAACTCACCCAGTTCATCTGCATGCCATCCACACATTTTCCTATGAGGTCCACCATGAACCCAGTGACATGTGTGGGGTGTTTCTTCCTTACGAGCTTTCCAGCTCTGAGTTTGCAAGTGAGGCACACTGCGCCATCCTATATAGAGGTTACCTTGTAACCTCGCTTTCCTTTTTCAACTTCGCCATAAGCTTCCTTGATGCATTGTGCCAGGGAACGGTCTAAGGCCTTCCTTGAATAAAACTGTTGAGGGCCAGGTCCCTTCATGCTTAAGCCTGTAATCTGGTGGATCAATGTCAGATCCACGATAATCGTCCAGTCAAGCCACATGTATCCGCCATGATAGCACGACAAGAGGAGTTTAACGCAAGCGTTAACCTCCTGGTGACGACCAAAATGGGGAATCTTCATCACATTTAGCACAGTGGACTGCATCAGCCCCTTAATCCATGGCTGGAAGACGAGGTGAAGCTTCTTCCCAGTTGACTTCGTCAAGTAGCAGCGGGGCACTAGCATAGCATAGTTCTTCCTGTCGCTTAGATTGAAGTCGTTATTCTTCAACAGTGGGATCTGTCCTAACTGACTCTTGACTACGCGTATTCCTTTCAGTATATATGTGGTGAACAGAGTGTACTCATAATCTCGTGGGACGTTGTCGCGGTTAACGCGCCAGCCAAAGGTGGAATGTACTCGGGTAGGATCGATGGGATCTGCTTTGCATTATCCAGATTTCTGCGATGCTTACTTTGCTGCTCAGTCATGAGGTTAACACGACTAGAACGACGTCCAGTCGAAGGGGGAGCCTGCAGTCCCCTAGTTGAAGACGTCTGGACACCTTCATATAACGTTCTGTTAGCCATTAGCTTCTTGAGGACCTCCTTGACAGACTTCTCTAATTCACTAGGTTCACCCGACATTCTCACTTTTAAACAGACAAGTCAGGGTAGACGAACGGACAGGCGGGGTAGACAAATGGATGATGAGGTCTAGCTTCAGTTAACACAGCTCGACACATGGACAATTCTCTTCTTAGCACAGTTAATTATGGGTGGTGAAATGTGGTCCCAGCGTAGCGATCGAAGAGTTAAATAAGCGGGATACCATAACGGATTCTTCCAACGGCCAGGAATGCTTCCATCAATGTGAATCTGTCTGTCATGGCATGGTCAATGTCCAAAAGCGATCCATCAACCCATAAATGTGTTTTCTAACCGTTTTAGAGCGTCGTTCTAACGGCCGGGGTGCCTCCAACGGTCATATAGCTTCGCTAGGGTGAAGTCCCATTCTGCGCGGTGTTGTTGTTCCAGCGAGGTTCACATCCTGTAAACTTGCTGCCTGCGAGGTTCCAGTCTGCGAAATTTTCCATGTGGTCTCTGTAGCTTCTTGTAGCTTTTCCAACTTAGATTTCTTTTTATTGAGCTTCCTTGCCTTCTTTCCTGTGATCTGAGTCTCTCTAAATGTTTCTGGAATCCTCTTTCCATTCTTATTCTTATCTTCTCCTAACATAGTGACTTTGCACTGTTCTTGTGCCCTCAAAGGATCTGAAGTTAATATCCCTTTTCTTAACACTTCCTAAGTGGGTATTTGTCTTTCTTTCATAGATAGGTCCTTCAAATCTTTTTGCATTCTTTCAACCTTGACAACTAATTCTCTTGCCTTATGTCCCTCCTGTGTTGTTACTTTATTTTGTTGCTTCGATTTATCCTCTCGTTCTTCTATTAGTCGGTCTATTTTTCTGGCTATGAAATCCCTTAGTTCTTGATTTTTCTTTTCTGTGGCCTCTTCCTCTGTTTTCCTCCTGATATGATCTTCCTCAATCCAAGTCTTACCTAGTAAAAGTGGTGTTAGACCTCCAAGAAACTCCTTAGGGTTGTAGGCTAAGAATGCTTGGTAACTTAAGAAATTGATAATCAAAGTATGTGGATCAATGGGATAACTCAAGGGCTTAATGAGAAGAACAACTTATCATGCATTCAAATGAGCCAATGCTTTTAGAAACCAATAATTAGATAGAGTAATTGGAATGGGGTATGAAGAACACTATTCAAGATAACCAAATACATTACCATGCAGGGTCATACAAGATAGTAAGAGATTATTCAATTCAAATTCATGAGCTAAATAAGAAGATAATAGTTCTTAATAGCTGAGCTAAATTGAATCAAATTACAGAGCAATGTAACACATGAGCAAATCTAACATTGGTAGCAAAAGAAGACTGTGATTCATATCAAGATAAGAGTCTAAGTACATGGGCCATATGTATCCAAGATTGAACCCCTTGGTGCTTCAAATGTCTTTGGCTTTATAGCCTTACAAGATGAAATCTAGATCCTTGAAAGATGGATCAGATTTTCTAAAAATAGTCAAACCAAACAAGTGTAGGATGAGATGCTATAAAAATGGATCTAGAATTCTAAAAATGGAAAGTCAAAACAAAATATCCTATCTTAGGTGTCAAACTCTATCTTGATAGCCTTTATATCCTCCAAACTCTTTGACATATGTAGAAAGCCTTCCAAGGCTGATGAATCCTCATAGGAAATTTGAATTTGCCACCTTTGGCAAAAAGTTAGTTTTTTTGCTCATCAACTAGGTCACCATTTTCACTTTTCCACCTTCTTAAACATTAAATACATCAAGATAAAACCTTAAATCTGATGTATTTAATTATTATGCATCTTTAGAAACCAACCTCGAAAGATTTGGTTGAGAAAAAGTCAAATCTAGGCAAAAATATGACCTCGTTGCCATGTACAGGTTTCGGTAGTTAAGAGGGCCTGTTAACTACCGAAAAGCCCTGCTTTCGGTAGTTAAGAGAGGCAAAATTTGGGCATGTTAACTACCGAATCCTGTAACTTTCTGAAAATGTTCAGAATTGCAAAACTGAACTACCTAGCTTCTTCTGCTATCAGTAGATATCCTCTGGACCGTTGCAAAATATCTTTGCTTTATCTAGATATCTTGCCTTGAAGTTTTGCAAATTAGCTGAAATGATGATTAGGTCACCGAAAGTCCATAATGTCGTCTGACTGCTGGAAACAGTCTGCTACCCAAGTCTATATATATGCTCTTATTATTTTAGGCAAAAACAGAGTATAAGTAAGGTATGAGTGACCAAGCTCCTTTAAGTACTTTGTCTACATGTTGGCTATATAATTAGCTATAGCTAGTGTTCTGATAACTATCTTCATCAACCTGTGACATTCCAGAATTCTGAATAAGGATCATTGGAGGTCTTTCCATACTTTGCACTTTTCCTCTGTATTTTGTATGAGGGATACATAACTCCTTCCTGTATAGTTACCTTGATAAATGACTGCCATCAAAGATACACCTGTGCATCTTTTGATATTTGCAAACAGCTGAATACTTCCTTTATCTGCTCGGCGCGTATGGCTTTGACATATTGACATGTGACTAATCAAAACAATTAGGCAAGCAATCACCTCATAGATTTCTGTGTATGCCATGGTTTTAAGTTGAAATAACAAATGGAGGTTTGCAGGTACTACAAAGTATAAAACTCCGATCAAATGTAATGATACCATCTTTCAAACACTTACAAATCCAGTTGTGCATGCATTTATCAAACCTCTGCATTTACAAAATTTGCCAACCGACACCTGATCTTGCGGGGAACTTTTAACTGACTTCCCGAGCTCTAAATTCAGATCTGAAAGTATCATTGGAAAGATTAGGATGTGTAGTTGTCAATCGACTATTTGAGTGTCCGAAACGGACTTTCCACAGCTGAGAAAAATGATTTTTCCCAAGGCAGTTTTTTTCTAGAAAACCTGCACTTTCGGTGGTTAACTAGCCCCCGAATTTAGCCTGTTAACTATTGAAAGCTCTGCTTTCGGTGGTTAATGAGCGCTTTTCAGGCCCGCCTAAACCACCGAAACCTGAGATTCTCGCTTTTGCTTGAGAAGACCAAATCCAATTCTTGTTCCAAGTTTATTTTCAGAAAGTAGACCATCTAACACACCTAAAAAAATTTAGAAACAAATTTTTGGACCTCTTCCTATCACCTAAAATTTGACAAAATGACAGTGCTATTTGAGGAGATAACAGGTGGGAAAGGGGCGTTGTCCCCAACAAACTTAATGACTTCAAATTCCTCTTCATTCGATGTTCCATGAACAGTAATAGGTACATTAGTAACTTTTCCACATAAAGTTAACATCTTACCCTTAAAAAAGTCTATCCTTCCCAATGAAGGTACCACAGTAGGCTTTCCCAAAATTTTCCAAGTCTCTTCTGTCATAATATTTACTTGTGTTTCCTCATCCAAAACACAGTCTATGTCGAAGTCCTATATTCTTGCACTTATGCTCTGTTTTACTTTCAGGATCTCTAGTGAACTGACATCTTTGTGAACATCCATCGTTTCTTTCAATTGTAATAATGTAGTCTGAGCTTTCTCTAATTCTTTCTCTTTATAATTCTCTAACATGCCCTTAGTTCCTTGACTTCCTTCATAGTTTTCTTGTCTCGTGTTCATTCGTTCAACTTTATCAATCATCCTTGGACAATCCTCAACCTCATGACCAACAACCTTATAATAAAGACAAATAGGACATGCGTGAGGGCATTCCTTACAAGATGTCTCAGTCTTATGCAATTATAGCACAATGTCAATCCTCTTTTTCGCTTGTGTGTTCCCCAACCTCTTTTGTATTGCGTACTAGGATCACTGTGCTGGACCTGCAATCTGCACAAATTCTTTCTAGGTTCCTGCATCCGTTTATGAGTCCAAAAACTCTTTCTATGCATAGGAATGACATATCTTTCTTCATTTCTATTAAATTTACTCAGATCAACTCTTTCTTCCAACTATGCCCTAGCCTTCATAATAGGACATAATCTATTAAACATACTTAAATTCATGCTTTCGAAACAAAAAATTTCACTTATCTTTCTCTCGTCAAGCACAAAGATTTACCTCTTTTAAGATCTTACCTCTTTACTTTAGTTCATATTTCTTTCTTATCACAAAGCTTCGCAAGTCAAGTAGAGCATTCTGCACTTCAGCAGCAGATCTACGCACAAAGCTTCTCTTTTTCTTTACTTTAGTTCCCAGCAATCACAGTTTCAGGTCCCGGCAACATAACCATTTGTTGTCACAGGGGCAGACCCAGGGTTCAATGCACCAACAAAACTCTAACTACTGGCCCTTTCGACAACACCTGTGAAGCAGGCGAGGTCTCACTCGAGGTAGAAGCAAGGGGGGGTTATAGGACGCAGGTGTCTGTAACCAAGTTGGGACACAGATCTATGATAATAACACTTTGCAGGGTATTCTAGTAACACTTAAAAGGTGATATGCATTAGTTTCCTAACCTTAGTAACATCGCAGAACATACCCAAAGATAGATCAACGCAGTAACAATAAAGATTAAGCACTTCAACCACTTAGCACATAGCACTGAGTTAGATCTAACATTCATTTATTTTTAACACAAGTAAAGCACTAAGCATCAACAGATCTATCTATCATACATAATAATCAAAGCACTGAGCAGATTCATAACATAAACAACACAACACACATCAAACCGAAGACACAAGATATATGTGGTCACCCGAGTGTGGGGCTACATCCACCAACTGCTTCGTCTTCTTTATTATTCGTCAATCTCTTACATTTCGTTACTCCTGTGCACCAAGCCACAGAGTCGAGCTTCACATAGGACATGAGATGTGTGCACTGAACACCAGATCCTCCTTCCAAACTAGTTCAAGGCACAGAGACAACAAAACCTTAACACACAGACATTCCCTCGCACAAAGCTACTCAAGTCACTTGCACTTAGCTCTAAAGACTTCTGACTACTCTTATACAATACATTCTTACTTATTTATACTTTTACAATCCCTTACAATAAGGCCTAATCATGGGTAAACCCCATGGGCCGACATCCCATAAACCCATTACAAAAACCTTAGAGAACCCTTTACTAGGTCCACATAGCCCGGAAAATAAGTGAGATCCGCGATCTCAGCTCTGCATGGGCGCTCCTTCTTGAAACACTGTTTCGAAGTCCAGAAGTGGTCCAAACCTGACCGAGGTTTCCTCAAAACTTGGTCGAGGGCCAACAAGAACTAAGGCTTGATGGTTCAACTATGGAAATTTTCTTAGTTTTTTTTACTCTATAAAATAAGATTTGATAAAGGTGATGGAGGAATCAATAAGAACATGGTAGATTCCAGGTGCCTTCTACTCAAATTTTCTTTCTCTTATTCCCAAGAAAGTCAAGCCAAATTCATTTCATGATTTCAAACCCATTTTCCTATGTAATTGCATCTATAAGATAATAGCCAAAATTATTGATCCGAGGCTAAATAAAATATTTTTTGAGACCATCTCTAATGAATAGTTTGAATTTCTTCATCGAAGATAAATCCATGATGCCACAAGGGTGGAAAAAGAAGGACTGCACTATATTCAAACTAAGAAACTACCAGTAATGGTCTTGAAGTTGGACCTATATGTTGGCACACTTTCTTATACTGAGAGGCGGGGTGAATCAATGTAAGACTACTTTTTCTTTTATTACAATATTTATCAGTATGTTATGTTACCAACTGTAGTTGTTAATGGTGAATAAACAACCATGTGATCCATAGTACACAAAGATTTAACGTGGAAACCCAAATGGGAGAAAACCACAAAACATTTCTTTTATAAGATTATGTAGGCACCAACCTACTGTTACAATGCTTGCAAGCACCAACCTGTAGGAGACACCAATCTCTTCTCGTGAGAACCAACTTAGCAAAAATGTTTGTAGGCACCAACCCATAGGAGACACTAATCCACTTGTCAGAGCACCAAATAAACTCTCCATGTAGGCACCAACCTACAACTGCTATATTCACAGGCACCAACCTGCAGGAGACACAAATCCCCTTAGTTGAGCACCAACTCAACAACAACGTTTGTAGGCACGAACTTACAAGAGACACCAATCCCATTGGTTGAGCTCGAACTCAACAATTCCCGTAGGCACCAACCTACAACTGTAATGTTTGCAGGTACCAACCAATAGGAGACACCAATCCCTTTGGTTGAGCACCAACTCAACAATATGTAGACACCAATCCCTTCAAGCTGTCAACAATACCGGATTATCTTTTTCCTTCAAGCCTTCACCTATACAAATTTGTTGCTCTATCTTTGCTCTGATAGTTCACAATCTGCATAGTTTCAAAAGTTCCTTTTGTCCTTGCACCTCCCAACCACCCTTAAACATTCAGATTTTCTTCTCTTTTATTCTTTGACATCCTCGAACCTCAAAGCCTCAACTTCCTCATGCTTACTCAACTTCACATCCACGACTCGCATCCTTATATTTCAGACAACTGCATTTATTCACTATGGGTTTTGCACTCTTAGATTCCTCATATACTCAACTCTCTTCACTTCCACAACTTCCTCACACATTCACATCCTTTCAAACTCACAAATCCACTCTAGCAAAAACATATTCGGGCAATGTTATTTATATAGAGCATATACTCAATGATTTGTGAACAAGAAATATTGCTCATGAAGTCGACTCCAATTTCCTTAGGCTCTTCTACAAAAATATTCTTCGAAACCGGCTTTGATTTCCTCCAACTTCTCACGCTATCCTTTCTTTGTTCATGTTATAAACCATGACAATCAACATCCATCCAATCTAACCTTGATTTGATATCGACCATGGATTTGTTCTTGTTCTCTGTCTAATACAACACGAAGCTGACCTCATTGCTCAGCAGTCGTTGGATCTGGTTCCTAATAAATTCTCATACATTGATCTCTTCTTAGAATATCGGGACCACTGGGACTTGGAACACACAACATACCACTAAATACTCAACAATTGTTGTATCTTCCTCGGAATTGAATGTCCATCGTTGATCTCAATCACTGGCTATCAAAATATACAACACGTCTCCAACCCTCAACCTCCGTCCAATCTATCTTTGGCTTGATCGAAGTCATCGATTTGTTCAGTGTTCCCCAGATATCGAGATCATCGGGATATCGACCCCTTAAGACTTCAACACTCATGCCTTCAACCATTCATCCGATATCCGATATATCAGTGTGACATGGTTGTTGACGTGGTCTTCACGTGGGCTTCATCTCCATGTCCTGACTGACATGGAATTGTATAAGGTTTGACAAGTGACATTGTACATGGTTATTGACATTAGCTCCATGTGGACCTGACCTATCCCACTGGGGCATCGATCCCTCATATATCATCCCCCCGAGACTTTAACATTGTGCATACACTCCGTCCTTTCCATATCTAATATGGCGATATCGTGGACCCCATTACCAGGGTGTCGCACTCCCGAGCCCCCAAGTATTGGCCTCGAGGCCATTAACACTACGCTTCCACTTTCTCCCAATCTCCCGATATCAGATATGTGGATATCATGGACCCCACTATTGGGGTATCGACCCCAAGGACCCTAACAATTTCAACAATGTGTTTTCAACAAATGTTTCAGTACTCTGGTATTAGATATAGTGGGTCCCATCGGGTATCAAGCCCTTGGAAATTTGTCCATCATGCTAACACTGTGATCTCTTGGTCTCCGATATGCTCGGCCCCATGGCCAAAAGGTAACTCTTCGCATGGGGTTATGTGGCTCTTTTGCTCACATTCAAACTACATTAAAGTGCTTTTGCAATATAAACCTTTCAAAATCGATTCTCCTTATGCATGTGGGATATTGTCTTTCGCCTTGATTTGGTTAACCGGGCCCAAAACCTTCACGCCATACTCTCGAGCTTCCTTTGTGCTCTCAGAATTTAACAAACCGTGATTACTCAACCACAAGCTTTAACACTGCACCTCCTCAATATTGTTCCTCCATTTCAGGTTCATCTTGTCTGTTTTCCATTCAATATTTCTCCTCAAGCATGTTGTTTCAAGATAGAAACACAAGACTCTTGTAGAAGGCCAATGACACATATAGATATTCACAGTCTCTCCCTATATTTGACACCAGTGGCATTCATGACTGTCACAATCTTTTCTACCTTTGGCATCAATGGCAACAATTTGCCAACAAACTCCCCCTTTGTCATTGATGGAAATACAATATGAAACTCCTATAGTATATGCAACCATATATCTAATCATTGTTCTCATCTAAGTTGACTGCTTCCTGCAAGTCTCCCCCTGTCCTGCAAGTTTCCCTTGTCTGTTTTCTCTCCCCCTTTGACATCAATGGCAAAGGGATTATCTACCCCTTACATTGTATTCTTCATTTTCTGCTCAACAACCTTCTCTTTTTCGTAAGCTCCCCATAATCTTGTGCTTCTCCATGAAGCTTTCATTATATTCTTGTTCTTTATCTGCAACTTATCACATCTCAAAGTACCTTGATTCTACAGGTTGTTGTATTGCCTTCATAGATTCTAAGGGATCTTTCAATTTATGATTTTCAATGTGTTAATTTATTTCTGCAAACAACATTAGTAACAACAAATTCATCAAGGGCTTCATCCTCTTCACTTTCTTTGTAAGAGATTCCATAATGTTGTTCATAAACCCCATCAATCTACAATGTATCTTCTGGAAATTATCAGCTACAGGACCCTCCAAAATTATTGTATGACGGGACATAAAAAAAAGGTTGTTTATTATTTGCATGAGTCTGTTGGTCAAAACATGCACATATAGCAACTGTAAGTCCTCCATAGTTGCTTCTTTCATAATAACTGTAAAAGTTGTCAGATAATGTACTTGCTTAGAATTCACTGTGGTTTGCTGACCTACAATTCTTGTATAGTTTTATCCTTCCGACCTATTCATGCCTTTGCAATAACATAGAACAGTTACATCTTTCCATGGATGGTTGTAACTTAGTCAAATATACTTTGCACTCATTCCAGCTATCATCAAATCCAATTTTGTTGTACATCATTCATATCTCAACATAAGGCTATCGACTTCAATTTGTGGTTTGTTCCTTCCTCAAACATTGTCTTCTATGTCACGGTAACATCATACTTGTGAATGAGAAGCATTTCAACTTCTTTCTAGTAGTATATTACTATCATCCTTGTAGAGATTCAATCCAGAGGTTGGAGAAAGAACTTATTATAATCTTGTTACAATGGTGATATTGTTAAACTTGTTCTAATGTATTCCTCCTTGATTGCTTCAACTTCATGCTTCATCATTTATTTTGCACAAGCTTGTGTCTTGGGTGCCTCCTTCTTTGATCTATTTTATCATATGCCATTTTTATTGCAACTGGAATAAATTATGAAACTTACTTTATCATACCTTCATGGATTGCTTCAATCTTGTTGGATTCTTTACTTGGTTGATCAGCTTTGGATGTTTGAAGGCTCTCTTTGACATCTGCTTTTGTGATTGCTTAAACTAGTTGCAATCATTGTCTTCTTTCTCTTATCAACATTCTTGTACCGTCGTTTAATACCAATTCATTTTCCTTTACAACTACTTCTCTATCAACTTCATGGCCTTCTCCTACATGTCCCATTCTTTTCAAAAGTTTCTCCTTATATTTTGAATTATCAGCTTCTTCCTCCTCTCTTATCAAGTTCTCCTCATATTTATCTTCAAGATGTTGATTTTTTACCTTGGTTTGATTGGAATTAAGAGAAACGACCCCATGTTTGCATGAAATCATTTGTTTGGTCAAAGTTTTTACAAGCTTTGGTCCACTGGTTATGTGACTTGAGCATTCATTTTCTACTAGGAGTGCAGTCTATGCTGACAGGGATGTATTTTCTTATTGTTTTTGTTTCCTCTTCCAAACTTTTGTAGTATCTTTCTTTTGTTTGTTGATGACATTCTATTCTTTGTTTTGTGCATACTGAGCTAGTTCATATTCTTCCTTATTTTCCTTTTCTTGTTTTATCTTCCATACATTTTTGTATCCTTGTCTGGAAAATTATGTCATGTCGGTTCTACAATCCTGTGTTATGTGTCCATAGTTATTGCACTTGTAACATTTAACTTTGTAATGTAGGGGAGCAAATGGATTGTAGTTTCTATCAACAGCCCCATAAAAAACTCTAATCTTGTTGTTCTCATGGTTATCCTTGTAATTCTTGTGAGAGTTGTTACTCTTATTTCTCATATAATCATTTCTTCCATAATCTTTGCAATTTACTGCCTTGATCTAGGTGGATTTTGTGACCGAAAATTAGATATTATTAAATGCAGATGAAAAGGACTCCATTGGGAATATCTCTACGAGAGCTTTCCACTACAACTTGAATGAGCTCAAACAGACGTCGTATGCAAAAGTTATCATGTTCTGAAGTTTTCAATAAACATGCAAAATGTTGACATGGATGACATGTGGAAGTCTACAGATGTGACACATGGTATTGTACGGTCGTGACATGTGGTAGTACGGACCTTATAGGTGGAATCTATGAGTGTTTTCATGGATTGTACAAATGATGATGTGGCAGTATGACAGGTTGGCGTGGAATGCTGACGTGGCGTTGATTGTGCGTTGATGTGGCAGGTAATTGTGTGTTGACTAGGCAAGTGATTGTGCATCAAAGTGGTCGAATCAGAGCATGACATGTGGCCCAATCTGAGTGTGCCATATAGCACCCCAATCAAACTAAAAGGGTTTAGAATTCTTAGATGGAAGAAGGGAATCAAACCTCTAACTCATGTGCTAACAAACAACCGTCTTGATCGATAGACCATTGGTATAGTTGGTAATGGATAGCCACCATATTATTTCTAAATTTTAACTATTCAATAGTTTGCGAAAAGGTCGACCGGCGGGTTCGATCCCGCGACCTCCGCCAAACCAACTGCCAAAGTTAACCAATGCGCCAAAACCGTCTGACATGTTATGAAATTCAAACCTTTTTAATAAATGGATCAGTTATATGATAGACACAAATGGGTAGGCCACCCACATAAATAACCATTTAACCATATGTTTATGTTTTAAATGGCATGGATCGAAATTTGTTTTGTGAACCATATATTATATGGTTAGACAATTTTTTGTTTGGTTATATTTGGTTATTCCATATATGATATGGTTGTTAACCAAATATTCGATCTTCCATTAAAATTTGGATCGAATCTAAACTTAAAATCGTTGAACTTTGTTATTTAAACAAAGGAATTTTTCCATTACACTACATGGTTCATATTATAAAGAATTTCCTTGGTATTTTTGTAAATGTAGAGGTATTTCCTGCATAAAATACATTAGAGAAGTGGGTTTTAGGCCTAGTTTTTGCAATCAAATTGTGGGGGTGATTTTTCCATTGTGCCAGAGCCTTGTAGCAGAGTTGGAGACAACATTGTATGTAGGTTGGAATCTTTTTTTATGTAATTTGAGAATTTGAGCATCATTAATAAAGCGATCACTAATTGGAAGCAGACCCAAAGACGTAGCCCAGGAGGGGTGAACTCCGTTATCAACCTCGTCTTTGTCTCTTATTTATTATTTATGTTATTCTTCTCTTCAATTTCACAATTCTTAATTGTTTATTAAGTGCTAATTCAGTATTGAGAAAAATTTAATTCACTTTTATAACTTGCAAACAAGTCACATTTTCAGATCAAGTTTGGTATGAGAGTAGGTTTGACAAGATTTTCAAGTGGTGGATGTTAACCAGACTCAAACTCAAGCATGGTAAAGGATCATTGAAAGAAGCAAGTCCCGAGACTGGACAAATATTCCGAATAAGGGAAATGGTGTCACCAAGGTCACCAAGAGAACATCCTTTTGGTTCTGAAGAAGCTTTCTTTCAAGCTTTCATGAAAATGCAATCCATGCTGGAAGAAATGTACAAGGATCGAAAGAAGGCTAAGGAAGAAAGTGTTCCATAGGGGACAACTACAAAAGTTGAAGGAGAGGGTGGTGACCCTCCTGAAAGTGCTTCGTTGGTTTCATCCTCTTCTAATTCGAGTGGGAGTTCTTCTTCTTCTTTTGTAAAGAAGCACACTAAGAAACTCAAACAGAATGTTACAATTAAGAAGGATGATGAGAGATCGTTATGTTCTCATCGTCAGAAGAAAGGACATAATGAGGACCATTGTTGGAAATTGCGTCCAGAATTGAAGCCAAAATGGGCTCGACATTAGAAAGGTAAAAAGAAGACCACAACCATAGTTCAGGATCTTGGATCAGATTCTCATGATGAAACTAAGGTTACAACTATGGGCATCAAATGTATATTTATGTTGTTAGTTCGGATTCATATGCTTATTCTTCAAAGGCTAATGTAATCTCTGATGAAAGGTAAAGAAATGAATTGTTGCATATACGAGTAATCTCAAAACACACTAAGATAAACACACTTTTTGATAATGGATCACAAGTAAAGCTTATTTTAGAGCAAGTTGTTAAGAATTTGGGATTGGAAACTAAGCCTCATCCGAGACCGCATCCATTGGGTTGGGTTTGTGATAATGCTAAATTGCAAGTAACTAAGCAATGTAAATTAAGATTTGCAGTCACATCCAGTTTCATTGATAAGGTAGAGTTAGATGTGGTTCCACTAGATATTTGCAGGATTGTTTTGGGAAGTCCATATTTATATGATAGGAAGGCCAGTTTCCATATGTGAAATTAAATAGTGTTTTTTTTACATTTTTATCTGTGATGTTTTACTTTCTTTCAGGGGTTTGATAGTGATTTATGATGAATCATACTTTTTTCACTTCACTGGATCATTACTTTTACTATATGGACAAATATAGTGTATGGATTTTGCATCTCATGTTACCTATATTCGTGTCCTTTCGATATAATTTTTTTCATCATGCACTAGTTTACCAATGCTTACCCTAGGATGAGCATAAAGACTTCTACAGACTAATGTGGTGAATTCACAGGAACAAAAGCCCCTCCTCTCAATTGCCCCCGCTATGAATTGACTAGATAATTAAAGGTCATTAACTTAGCCTTAGAGCCTCACTTGAATACTTTTGGGCAATTAGAGGTCTTCCATAGTCTACATTCTAGTATCATGTCCTAGTTAATCAATTTTAGTCACATAATTTCCCATTTGGGTCTCTCTCTAGCCTACTTGGGCATGATTGGAGCCATTAAACCCAAATATTTCCCAAGTTAGTTAGATATTCACTTTTGAGCCATGGTACCCCACATATTTTGTGGGCGTACTCTATTTATGAGGTGAACTTGGACATTGATGATTTTTTAGCCTCTTTTGTGTCATACTGATTGCAAGCATTGATGGATTTATTGCAACTGTCTTCCACGTTAACATTGACTATCCATTTTCCTTGTAGTACAAAGGACTTTTTTCAACTCAATGTATAGAACTGGCTCAATTTCAACACTTGTAGTTTCACTAATAAAATAAAGATCATGTACCCATTACTTATGGATCACAATGGTGTCAAACCCTAATAGTTAAATGTGCACAAATAGGTCACTCCTCATCCTCACTTGGTCTCTCTTACAAATTTTTATTTTTTTATTTTTTCCCATAAAATACATATCCTAGGGATACCCATTAGGCACTTCTCCTCATTCCAAGGATGGTACCTATGGTAAACTAGATTCTTCAGGGTTCAAGGTCAATACAATGATGAACTCGTTAAAAGCTCAACATGTCACTTGCAGGAAATGATCCTAGGTGGGGAGGATAACAGTCGTCCTCTCAACTGCCTAGGCTCAACCCAATTAAAAATATTTCTCGTAACTATTCACAACAATATATGTTAGGATATCTTGCGATCTCATAGATTGGTGTGCTATATCTCTTGCATGCTCTTGTTTTTTCATCTATTCTTTGTCTCTATCATCCTTCTTGGTGAGGGAGGTACTATTGTTGATGTTTCTAGCCTTCACTTGTTGGCTTGGGTATTCCCTTCTACATTTGAGCTTGGATATCACATCTTGAGGTGGTTTGGAGTATCCCTATTCCCACGCTTCAAACAATGTCTTCCTTGCAACACTTCAAGGTTCCTTCAATAACAAACTTGTGAGGTAGGAGGATTCCTTCTATTGAAGATACATATGCATCATCTCTTTCTCTTTCTTCCATAGCTTATGGTGTAGATTTGTTTGTGTATTGATTGCCTATTTCCCTTTTGTTGTTTTATACTCACAAACACACACACACACACACAGAGTTTTAGCATGTAACCAAGCACCCAACCCTCTAGCCCGTAATCAAGGGTAAGATATTCCTCATGGCTCATAGCCTCAACAATAATCGGTTCATGAAGAGAAAAACGTGTCACACACAAGATTTGAACTTGGTGGGGAGTATAACATTTGTCCTTCCTAACCACCCGAGCAATAGAACCTGAGTGGGGAGGATAACATTGCTCTTCTTTAACTACTCGAGCAATGTAGAACCTAGGTGGGGAGAATAACATTACTCCTCCCTAACCAACTTAGACCCAATTGATGATTACACATACACACATGTTTATGTAAATTAGAAAAACCTATTAGTTTTATAAAAAGAACTTAGAAAATTGAGCACACTAAGGAGACCTAACCCTTTTTATATTTGCTATTTTATTTTGCAAAAATCAAAGAGCATTGTTAGTTTGTTATACACATGATTTATGGCTCTTACCCATTTAGAGAAAACATTCAACATTTCCTTTCCTTTTTTACTACTGCACATCAAGAAGTACAAAAAATAAACACTAATACTTGTTGTTTATTGTTTTCATTGAATTTGAAGGAAAAAAAAAACACTAATGTTTGTTGTTTATTGTTTTCTTTGGATTTGAAGAGAAAAATAAAGGTTTCTTCGTATTTTTAGCATCTTTATTTTCAAATTTTATTTCCAACTTAAGTAGATTTAATAATCGCCTAAAGTGAAGTGAGAGGGAAATTAACCTAGTTTAATATATATTTTACTTGCTTTCTTATGCCACCGTGTTTTTATATAGTAGTTTGTTGTAGTAAAGTTAACCTAAAATAACTAAAATATCAATTCATAACATTTAGGGAAACATTGAAATGAAAGGGAAATTAACCTAGTTTAATATATATTTTACTTGCTTTCTTATGCAACTGTGTTTTTATATAGTATTTTGTTGTAATAAAGTTAACCTAAAATGAATAAAATATCAATCCATAACATTTATAAAAACATTGAAAAGATCGATCTTAATTACATTAGTGATCCTTTTTCTCCTTCCTTGTAGTTTCTTTGTTTTGCCCAAAACACAGACTCATACTCCACCAACACTAGCCAACTTAGCTAGGCCTGCCTTGTTTGGTAGGGAGTTGGCTATTGCCCCAGGGTTGCCTTGTTTGGTAGGGAGTTGGCTATTGGGTCTGTACTTTATCATATTTTTTTTTCACCTTTTATAGTTTCATAGGATTCCTTGGTTGAAATGTAGTCTTCTAGGTTGGGTTTACATGTTTTATCCTTAAGTGATCCACACATGATTACATTGTAAATCTGAATTTATTGGGAATGTAAGTAGGTAAATTAACTATGGGTGAAGGGGATAAAAATCAATGACATGGGTCCCTNAATGTAGTCTTCTAGGTTGGGTTTACATGTTTTATCCTTAAGTGATCCACACATGATTACATTGTAAATCTGAATTTATTGGGAATGTAAGTAGGTAAATTAACTATGGGTGAAGGGGATAAAAATCAATGACATGGGTCCCTTGAGGTGTAGATCAATTGGTAATATAGTGCACTGTTAAGGCACTCCTCGTGACGTCGTTGGTTCAAACCTCAATTAAACAAAGTTACCAATTTAATGAGAATTTTGGAGAGTTCTCATTTTTTTAGAAGTCACAATTAGTGGCTATTTTTACCCATGAATAAAAAATGGCGTTACTGGTAGCACCCTTTTTGATGGGGTGGATAAAATTCTGACTTGTTTGAAATCATGGCCTTGACAATCAATACTATTGCAGACATAAACCCTAAAATTGACCCTTAAACCAAAAAGTGATGCTATCAGTAGCACCAATTTATTTTTTAATTAAAATTACGACTTACTTGAAATTGTAGTCTAGACAACTTATACCATCGAAAAAAAAAAACAAAAAAACAAATTCCTAAATTATAAATTCAAAATTTATTTACTATTTTTTTTAATTTACAATAAAAATAAATAAATTGAACAAAAACTCTATAAACATCTTATTTTAAAAAACAAAATAAAAATACAATTTTTATTAAAAAATTCATAATCTAATTA
>SNQJ01S0056265.1:44023-62515 GCA_010110895.2 Picea sitchensis
GAGGCATTGCTTGAGATCGTAAGTGTCATGTAGGAGCGCAAATGCCAATCTAAGAGAAGGGATTTTGAATTCAATAGGTAATATCGACTCCACACCGTGTATTAACTAGAAAGGAGAGAAACCGGTGCAAGTCTTTACCGAGGTTCAGTATGCCCAAAGTGTTGGATAAAGTATGATATGCCAGACAGATTTTCTCTGGCTGATAGTTTTCTGCAAAATGGTCTTGAGAGTCTTGTTCACGACCTCTACTTGTCCATTTGTCTGGGGGTAGTAAGGAGAATAATGACCATGCTTAAACCCCAATTTAGATGCTAGTTCTTCCATCATTTCATTATGAAAGTGACTGCCATGATCAGTGACAATACCCCTCGGGATTCCAAACCTGGCTATAATTTGATTGAATATGAAGAAGGCGACAATCTTCCCATCAGATTTAACTGTAGGCATGGCCTTGGCCCACTTAGTAAAGTATTCTATGGCCACAATAATGTGATGATTCCCCCTAACCGAAGTTGGGTTGCAATCCACAAAGTCCACCCCCCACTTGGTGAAAGGACCGATAGTAATGACTGGATGGAGAGGGGTTGGATGCGAGTGCATTTTTCGAGTGAACACGTGGTAGGGGTGACACTTCTTAACCGCTTCAATGCAATATTTAAAGATAGATGGCCAAAAATAACCGGCTCGCAAAATTTTCTAGGTCGTCGCAAACCTGAATAGATGACCACCACAAGCCCCATTGTGGCAGTTGTTTAGAACATACTCGACTTCTTCGTGAGTTAAACAATGACGCAAGATATTGTCTACTCCTCAATGATATAGAGTGTCACTGACGATAAGGTAGTTCTTAGCTTGGTATCGTATACGTCGTCGGTCATCTCGCGAGATATGTTGAGGAAACTTCAAAGTTTGAATATAGAGAACAATGTCTCCATACCAGGGGTCTGATGATGAAACAAGGAAAATGTGTTCATTTGCAAATGAATCAACATTAATAACATCCTCGTCTAATCGAGGGAAGTCATATATTAACTCTACAAAAACTAGTGATTTTTTGGATTTCACATAAGCAAAATCGAGATCGAACTATTGTAGAATGACAAGCCATTTATTGTACTTCCCCCCTATGATATGTCTGGTAAGGATGTATTGAAATGGATTGACATCGACAACCATGGTAGTTTTGAAAAGAAATATATAATGTCGTAACCGTTGGACTATGTGAACGATAGCTAAAGCTATCTTTTCGACATGAGAATATTTGAGTTCAAAGCCGACTAAGTTTCGACTAAGATAATAAATGACGTGCTCATGGAGCTCATCATCCTCCTAAAGCAACACCATACCAATCATCTCTTCAAATGCGATGACATAAAGCAAGTAATCTCTACTATATTCTGGAGACTTCAGCGGAGGCATCGATACCAAGGCTTTCTTCAAAGCATCGAAGGATTCCTAGGATCGCTCATCCTAGATAAAAGGAGTGTCCTTCTTCAAGAGACACATGAAACCCTTAGTGATATTGGCATAGTTCACTATAAACCGTCGTAAAAAGTTAGATTTCCCCTGTAAACCTTGAAGTTGGTGAATAGTGCACGGGGTAGGCAATCAAAGTATTGCCTCAACCTTTAACAGATCTACCATGATCCCAGTCTCAGAGACTAAAAAGATTAGAAGACGAACCGACCTAACGCAAAAGATGCATTTATGAGGGTTTAACCGGATGCGATAATGGCGACATCTTTCAAAGACTAGCCGAAGGTTATTAGGGTGGTCCACTCTCTTACAGGAGTGAGCAGCAATATCGTCAAGATAGGCTTCGACTATATGCTTGAGATCGTGAAATGCGAAGGTCATATCTGGTTGGAAAGCCGCTCCGACGTTTTTAAGGCCGAAAGGCATCTTCCGGTATACGAAAGTACCACAAGGGAAATTAAATGTCATATTATGTCGGTCCTCAGGTTTAATCTAAATTTGGTTATACCCTGAAAATCCGCCATGAAAGAAAAAACTTCACTTCCCGCCCACTCGTCGAGAATCCAATAGATGAAGGGTGTCGGGAAGTTGTCTTTAGGACAGGCTTTGTTCAGGTCACCAAAATCCATGCATACATGGATGGTTCCTTGTTTTGTATTCACAGGAACGGGATTGGATACCCATTCAGTGAAAGGAACTAGGTATATAAAGCCAACATTAAGCATTTTTTCTACCTTTGCCTTAATAGCAGGGACCTTCCTGGTATTGACAGCTCTAAGACATTGTCGAATAGGTTTAGCGTCCAAGTAAGTTTTAATCTCATGTTCGACAATTCAAGGGTTGATTACTAGCATCTCTTCATATGACCAAGCAAATACATCTCAGAATTCCTTGAAGAGTTCGGTGTAGATCAGAATTTCTTCTGGCAAACAATCTGCACCGATGTATAAATATTCAATCTTGCCAAGGATACGAGAGATATCGATCATGACGGTAGGGGAGATACTTGCCATGTTTCCTTTGACATAAACGTTGTGCGTATCAAGTGGAACTACAACGTGATTGACTATCTCACTCAAAGTAGATCTAAAGTCATCTTGTTCGATTCTAGCAAGCTCTGGGAGAAAATAAGAGCGATGATGCATATCATCCCAAGGTTTGTCAGAACCATCCATGGCCTCAATGATAGCTTCATCCGAAGGCAAAGTCTCATCAGGGAAGTCACGTGAACAAGACGACAAAGTGGCCCACACGGGCTCCGGGACAGGATCCTCCTCGTCCCTCTGCGAGGTAACAGGATTTGGATTGAAGAAAGAGTCAAGAACAACTTGATACACAATCTCTGGTGTCGAAAGTGGCACGACCATTCAATAATGCGACTAACATTCACAAGACATCGTCGAGGAAGATAGGTTCCAAGGATCGTTAAAGTAGGAAGCGCGGAAAGGAACGGACCTCTCTGACGAAACGGGCCTACTGGACATGGCGTAAATATGGTGAACCGATGCCATGAAGTTGAAGGTACTCATAAGGGATGAATACATTCCGACACCGATGTTCTTAGTTGTCGGCTGAGAATTGTCAATCATGACGATCGATGGTCCAACAGATGCATTGAGACTAGCATACACAAAGGACAACTGATTGATCATCACGATCTCCCCATCGTGAGGTGAACAAAGAGTATGGAAGACGGACGATACAATTGCAGTCATAGCATAAGTCCAATTGCTTCCTAGTAACAAGTTATAGTCGAGGGGTGCATCAACCACCTTGACATCCACCTCTACCGTCTTCCCACCTAACTGGACCGGGAAGGAAGGAAGAATATCACGAGGGCAGAAGGAACGAACATCAAAAGCGGTCAACATGGTCGGAGACTGAGAAAGGGTCGAAGAGCCGAGGGCTTTCCAACAGACCAGGGACATCACACATGTTGCAGTGCCTTCATCAACAACAATTCGCTTGATGGTATACTTCGAGTAACCCACATGGATTTGGAATGCCACATGGTAAGGCAAGCAAGGCTTCACATTTGCGACGTCAAACTTGATAACTTTTGAGCCACAAGGATCTAAAGCTCCTAACGTAGCTAGAAAGGCATTCCTATGTGAAGGACAAGTCTGGAGTACCTCCAGAGCTGACATCGCACAAGGGGTTTGACCCAAATCCTCAACAATAGAGTAATTCTGGGTGGATATAGCATTAGGATTGTGGGTAGAGCGATTAAGTACTCCTTTCGGAATAGGAGGCAGTGGCTCTAGTTTTTCGATCTATAAGGGCGTCTCCAGAGGAGGGGGAGACTCTAGACTAGGTACAATCTATGGATAACTGTAATCGCTAGATCGAGTGGCTACATTAACCTCACATTTAACCATGCTGATGCATAAACGGTCATCGTCTTGCATTGGTGGGTTTTGACTCCCACTTGCCACATTTCCGGTATTCAAGGAGCTCGAGGCCATGTGTTGGTTATGTAGAAAAGGATTAGTCAGCACGGCGGCCAGTAGAGATAAAAGCCTCGCAGATTCTGCAAGTTTGGGGCATAAATGGGTAAGGTGATTGTCTGTACAAAGATTAAAAGGAAACTTCACCTTCCACCTTTCTTTCTTTCCCTCACCAGAATTATTATTCGTCTTCTCATTATTACCATTGTCCTTGGGTTTATTATTATTCTTCCCACCCCTACGATTATTATTACATCCTTTCTTCTTATTCCCTCCTGGTTATTGGTTACCATTCAGGCCGGTCGATGATTGCACAGAACGTACATCCGTCGACTGAGTGGGATTGGAGGAACAGACGAAGCTGGTCTTCCTACAGACTGGTTTAGAGACAAGTATTTCAAATGGCTTGTCACCGATTATGCGGATTTCACATTGACAAAGTCCACAATGCCATCGGCATGAGGTCTGAGCTTTTGTCTGGGATCATAGTTTGACCTCGGTGCATCAGGAAGAATCTCGTATAACATACCAAACTAAGCATATATAAGATCTAAATGTTGGGCTTTAAAAATCGCTTCTTCCTCAAAAGTAACCTCAAATGTAGAAACATCCTTTGAAATATAAGGTAGGAGAGATTTAAGGAACCACTCTAGAAAAAATTTCGGGGGTATGTAGGCCTTGATCAACCTCTTCCGTCTACACCACTCCTGGATGTGATCTGAGATATGAGTGGCCTTGTCTTGACGAAAGGTCAACAGAAATTCGATGTCAGCATCGTAATGGACTGACAATTGGAAGTGGTTGATCAAGACTAAAACCAATTGATTAAAATTTTTGTATGCCCCCCTAGGTAGCTCGATACACCATTTTGCAGCAACCCCTGTGAGTGTGCGTTGAAACAATCTTAACACAATAGAATCATCATTAAGGGAATTCGGAGAGCACCAAAGGTGAAAAGTGGTAACATGATCACTGTGATCCTCACCAGTTCTTCCCTCAAATTTTGGAATATCTAAAGGAAGCTTAGTGGGGACGAAGGGCCATGACAGATCGTGATGCACATGGTCATTCGTTAACTTAGACAAGTCTGGCAGATTGAGCGTGGCCAGAAAAGGGAGATGGGGTTGCGACATCTGGCCCCAAGCTCCCTGGAAAGATTGTGGTTGGGGAATCACAACCCATACAGGGTTCTAGTAAGAACCATGTCCCTATCCAGGATTATAAGATCCTCCTCCAGACTGATTCATGAGGGGTTGGTTGGGCACCATTCCAGTAGGAATGTTCCGATGAGGATTGTAAAAACTGCCCCCAATCGGAGTGGCTCCAGGTTGGGGGTTTCCCAAGGTATCAAACTGACCTCCTCCATGTGTGAATTCGGAGGATAAAGGTGGATTCGTCATGCCAAACGTGTTGGTTAGAAATCAATACAGAGGAGGTGGGTGTAAAGGATGAAACGTGAGCAATAGCTTGTCCACCAGGTTGGTTACTCCATCCAGAAGAAACAGGATTAGACTCGGGATTAAGAGGAGGAATGCCTCCAACAATAGGAGTCATTTGACGGACATGAGTTCCACCAAACGAGAATGGAGTGTGTGGAAGAGATGTGCCCCCAAGTCCAATGCTAGTATTTGTACCAGTTGCTGGGATGGAGTTTGAAAACTGCGATGTGAAGTTCAACATACCATAGAAAAAAGGACTAGAGACCATAGGGATGGACTGAACATTATAACCCGGTGAGTGACAAAGAGATGCAAAAGGGTTCATGGCTATAGGTTGAGTATTCACTATAGGATTGGCAGAGGTGATGATAGGCACCTCCGGCACTACAACCATTGTGGTTGGAGGTGTCGAAAGGGCACCGTTAACTATAGTAGGTATGGGAGTCTAAGGGATCCTAGTAGCTTGTTGATTGAATTCAGTACTCATCCTTGTACGATCACAAGTCTGATAAATGGAGGTGTGTGTACCACATTTGATAACTTTACACCTTTTAGAAGGAAAATACTCAAAATGCAGTGGTAACTGTAACAAGCGGTGAGACCTGCGGGGAAGTTGGTCTAGCTCCACGATGACTCAAGACTCGAGATATAAAAAACAAATCCTAAGGCCAACTAGTAATCAAAGAGCACACCAAAAATAATTAAACGTCCAATATGCACACAAACATGATAAAGTGGCTAAAAGGGGCCTCCCTCTCTAAAGTAGGTATTCCTCACCCAAGAGGGGCCTGAGACTCCTCTGCTAAATATCGGAGGTATCAAAATCAACTATAAGGGTCCTCGTGGGCTTAACAACTAGTCGGTCAGATCCCCCCATAGAGGTAATCCTCCATAAAGGTTGTGTGTTGTCTGACTCTTATCTGACCCGGGGTACCTGCAAAATAACCCCTGCAAGTAACCTATGTGGTACCTTAGTCAAGCAACTAAGCAACCACAATATAACAGATGCACAGGCGAACATTCGCAAGTTAGGTCCACCGTATGGGCAGAGTAACAAGGCCTGAAACCTTGAAAGCACTGCCTCTCACAGAGGTAAGGGTACTAGCAAGATCCCCATATACGAATAGATCCCCAGAAATATATCTAACGCTAAGAAGGTATCAGGGGGATATCCTTTCAACCAACCTCATGCGACCTCGTGCTTAACTCTGATGTAAGCGAAGCCTCCTGATATTACCAATTATACAATGGATTTCTCCACTCCCTTAGTCAGACACATATGTTGATTTAATAGACTTGGAGAAGTTTACTCACAAAAATCCTATTCCAAGGCTTTAAATCCTAAGCTAGTTTGTGCACCCTAGAAAAAATAAAATCGTTACTAATCAAATTTAAATTATAGCGTTACTTTTAGTGGCCTTGCTTACTCAAAAAGATGTTGTCGTGAAACTAGTGATGTTATGACTCTGCAAGTAAAATAAATGAATACGAATACAATGCAAATTCCTAACTTCAATTCTCAATAAATGATATGCTTTTCAAAATGCAATTCTCAATTTAGTTCTGCAATTCTAAAACAAAATGCAATCTTTCTTTACATGTACTAAGGTCAATGATAAAGACTCAGAAGATCAAATGTCAACAATGTAAAATGCCTAATATTTTTGTATTTTCAATATAAGAGAATGAAAATGCTAGGACTGAACAACAACTTGATATAAAACCTCTACTGTATGTAAACAAAGACAAACCAAGTAGGATATCAAGAAGCAAACACCCAGCCCAAGATGCAAGGACAATCAAATGAAAAGGATGATGAGAAAGGCACCGCCCAAAAATTCAACCAAAGAAAGGTTTCTTGTCACTCCACATAAACTTAATAGTCATAACAGAGACCCAAGAAGACTCAACAATCATCAAAACCTACCCATCAACCAAACAACAAAGGGTGATGTACATGTCTGTTCAAGGTAAAAGCATGTATATACACTTCTTGTAGAAGGACAGTACGCGTATGTACGTGACTGTCAAGCAAAAACCCGCGTATATGTGTCAAAGCACAGTCAGGCTAAGGAGAAGGCTAAGAAACTCAGACCCAGAATGAACAGAGTTTGTCAAGCAGTCATACGACAAGAAACTCAATATAAACGAGATCAAGCTAAGGAGAAAAACACTCCAAACCATGAAAAAGAAGATTCTATCCCCAATATGGTCGCCAATTCCGTTATGAGGAAAATCTCTCTATGGCTAGGGGTAAACCACAACAGACGGAAACGATTGCAAAAATAAACTCTAATCTCAGGTATGCTATATAAACAAATATGCTAGAAAGACAAGATAAAAGGCCAACCTCGTCCAGACGTTCGATGAAGTCCACCGTTGAGCACTTGACTCAAAGCAATACACCTACAACTTGTCCTCAACAACCAAGAAACGCAAGCATATGGTGATAATATATAATGTTAGCACATTCAATAGTATAATCCATCAACATTCATAACAAAGATGTCCATGGAATAATAATTCAAATATTTGCAAGATATTAATTGGACGAGGAAAGAGTATTTCTATTAAAATGTAATCAGCAGAAGTGAATGAATTACAAACTTTCGTGTCGGCACGGTTCGGAACCGAGAAACTAAGTTCCTTCCAGTTGGGCCTCCACCACTTCAATCCTCCACCAAAGGCAAGCTCATATAAGAGAGACAATGAGGTTCTCAATCAAGTAGGGAAGAGCTTGGGGTTAAACAATGTGTTCAGACTTAAAAGGACAAAGGGATGCTGACTCAATATGAAGTGAATAATTTCTCCAGAGTAACTTTGCTCTCAAAGTTGAATTCTTCTCCTCTTTTCCATAGCTCGGATTTGGCCCATTTGTAGCCTTCAAGTGGAACTRAAGGGTCGAGCCAGAACATTTCCAGCATATGGAAGGCCAAGGATCATAGATCTCGTGATGTGACATGGAAAGCCGACACCATTTTTTTTATTTTGGGCACAAATCCCGATGTACACGGGCTATAGTGGTGCAATYTGCATATACGCATGTTGTACTATAGGTACGATGCGTATATGTGGAAAAATAATGTTTTTAGCTCTGGCATTGCAAAAAGGGACTTCAAGTCTGCATAGGGAAATGGAAAAAGGCCTTATGTGCAAGTTTGCATAGGGTGAGGCAAATCTTGCTACAACATGTATGGAGAGAGCTTTTTGAAATGCTCTTAAAGCTTTTTGAAATGCTTTTACTGAGCTAACCTTTTTGTTCAGTAGAGTTCAACTTAACAAAATTCTCTTAAAATATTTCCTCAAACTTTGCATTTGGCTAAGATGGTGTTCTCGTCAATTCTCAACCTTCAAATTGTTGAGTTGTAAGAGTGGGCATGAGCTAAAAATTAATTAAAATGTTTATTTTTTTGTGTTTTTAATTAGCATGTTTTTCATTGGAATGTGGACATTGGAATCTCATAACCTAAAAATTGCAATTCCATTACTTCAAATATGTGACCTATAAGCTTTCTGAGGTCTTTGAATCTGATTAGAATGTAAAAAATTCAACCTATGCAATATACTGAATAGAATCATAGAATTTTTGTTTGTCATGTTCTGATGAAGGTGGTCGAAAGTGGGGTATTTTAATTAATCCATAGAGAACACGTGTAGCTCAAACCTAGTTTTGAGTTTTATATTTTGTTAAGTAATTGTTAGTAGATTTTACTGGAACTATTTGAAGCTTATCGACCTTTAATTTTGACCTTGCTATTTTCAATTGATTAGATTTCGTATCATTCTTTGTGTTTTTAATACTCCATATGTTGAATTAATTTGAATCGATGTTTCAAACCAACTAGTGATGATTCATCTTCAAGATGAGATAACACTATTTCTACTTGTGGAAGCTAGAATAATATGATTGATCATGTAACTCTTTTATTGATTCCATGGTATCTAAAAGTGATATCCATTGAACAATTATGGAAGAGGCTTATAGAGCACAACTAAGGTATATTTGAATTTCAATGGGAGAGATAGTTTATCCTAAGATTTGTCATTACAATTGCATTTACCTTTAGATTGAGAAGGATTCTATCATCTCTTAGAGTTATCTTAGGGGCCAACTCTCTCATAGCCTTTGCTCTCATCTTGGGAAACACAAAGTTTAATGTACATTGATAACATACCTCGTGATCAATGAGTATATGTAAGCTATGTAACATAGAGCTTGAATTGGAGGAACATTTCATTTTCTCATTTCAACCTATTTTTTTAATGGAAACATTTTCTATTTGTATTAAATAAAGAGGGGGTTGCGATCATACCATCCAACCTTTTAATACAAACAAAAAGAGATGACCTTGTCCAAAAGAATTCCATAATGTTCAAAAGATGTTGGTAATTACTTCCTATTTGTCATGTTTTTGTAATTCTAGAACTACTATTAACTATCTCGCCTGTGCAAAGCCTTGCAAACCAACCGAGAAAAATTATAAACTCGTAGTACATCATAAAACTAAACATTTTGGTTACCATGTCGAAAATGGGTAGTCTTCTTTCTTCCTACAACTAATGACAACAAAGATGGATCTACTCTCCTGGCATGCTCAAAATGCTAGGCCATAGTGTCTTCTTCCATATTTGCTACTTTATCTTTTCCAAAGGAGCCTATATAAATCACTAGTGAGGCATAATGCCTCAAATATGCAAATCGAATATTTTGCTCCATTTCCAAATGCATGACTCTCTCTTGCAATTCTTTTATTAGATCTTCCCACTCTTCCAACTATATTCCTCTCATGCTTCTTGAGTTGGGCCTTCATCTTGAGCATCTATTTTATGGTGGATTTCAATTCCTCTTTATAACTGTAGATATTGGTATATATTGTTTTCTAGAGATCCTCGTACTTTGAGATGTGGGTTGATTATGAAAACCGAATATGTGTTTCCCTTTAGAGAGTTTACTTTGTTTTGGAGGAATTTGTTACATATCCCTAGATTCAACTCTATCCAAGACCTCTTGTCTAACTACCTCATGATTCAGATAGATAAAAAGAGGCACACAGATCATGTTGGCTTCTAAAAGAGCACTTGAGCTCAAATAAGGTCAAATATCTTGTACGATCTAGAGTTTATGTTATGTTTAGAGCATAGGTTCACTGTAGTGTGTTGTTCATTTTTTCCCATTTTTTCTTCATAGGTCCTTGAGCAATTTCAATATTGTGTATTTTTATATATTATCTTCCAATCTTTTTCCAACTCTTTCTTGTGCCAAGTCTTCATGTATATACTTTCCTCTTTATGAAATAATGTTAGTTGTTTCATTTAACTTTTTGTATGTCTTATTTCTCGAGTCCCATTAACCAAGATTGGTCACTTATGAACATACATATTAAATTAAATTAACATTAAAAAATATAATTAATCAATAATTAGAATGTAAGCAATGTGCATGGGAAATTCTACAACAACAATTATGTTTAAAATTGAAAGTATCGGAGTTGCATATACTATTTTTAACTCCCTAGCTCTTTTTTGGGCACATTTATTTGGTAGGGAAACATAGCTTTTATATTTCTATATACGAGAATTCACAACAATGATTCATCATGTTTTGGATTTTTACTCTCGTCTTTTGATTCAAAATGTACTAAAAGAGGGCTTACAAGTTTGCTAGACTTTTGAGGAGACTATGGTTATCTATTATCAACATATTGGTTAGATAAGTGCTTGGCCACAATCCTTGTATATAAAAGTTTCTATACTTGCAACCAATACTAAAACAAGTACATCAAGGTTAGAAAAATTGTGAACAATACTTGATGGGCTTTCTCTCTACACAAAACTCCCCAAATACAAGGGTTTTTGCATTAGATGTTTGTAAGGTACCATATCTATTATAATAGTAGAAAAATAGAAATACTGCAGAAAATAACAACGGAACAACACAATATATGAAACCACAACACCAAAATAATACCTTTATTGATAGGAAACAATGTTCACTTGCCTCTTCGAAGGGGAAACCTCCAACAAAGCAACACTCTATTACAATAATTCTTAAGACAAAAACTTCTCATGCCTCATACTCTTATTTATACTAATTCTATCTTCTAAAGAACCTTCCAATGGAAGATCTTTCCATAAGCATAAGCTTCTATTAGGTCTTCTTACATTGACTTGTTCTCATTTATTAAATAGGTGTGATAAACTAATGTCAGACTTTATTACATGGAAAATATATTATTCTACCTACATGAGGGGTTAGGGAGGTTAGGTCCCTACCATGCCCCCCCTTGAAAAGCAACCTTGTCCTCAAGGCTTGAGATGAGGAAATTGTTGTTGAATGGTAACGGGCTCCCAGGTGGCATCTTATGGAGTTGTATCTTTCCACTGCACTGACACTTTATGGATGGTGCGCTGATAGAGATGACGTTCACGCTAGTCCAAGACTGTTTGGGGCTGTAACCAAATGGAAACTTCTTCATCCAATTCAAGGAGATGAGTTTAAGTTTGGAACTTAGTTCCAATCACCTTCTTTAAGCATGAAACATGAAAAAAAAGATGGAGCTTAGAATCATTGGGCAGAGCTAACCGATAGGCAGCGGGCCCCACACGCTTGAGAATGGCATAAGTACCATAAAATTTGGGAGCAAGCTTCTGACAATGTCCAGCTTTGAGTGAAGTCTTCTTATAAGGTTCCAAACGAAGAAACACTTGGTCCCCTTCAACAAATTGACGTTCAGAATGACCTTGATCAACTTTCTACTTCATGCGATTTTGAGCCATCACCAAAGTATCTTTGAGGGTATGGAGAATGGCCTTGTGTACTGTAAGATATTTTTCAACCTCCTGAACCTTAGAGACACCTGCCATGTATGAGAGAATTGATGGCGACTTTTGTCCATATATTGCTTCAAAAGGAGTCATGTGAGTGTCTGCATGGTAAGATGTGTTGTACCACCATTCAGCTAGTGGTAACCATTGAGCCCACTGATGTTGGTGGTCATATGAAAAACACCTTAAATATGTTTCCAAACACTTGTTGACAATTTCATTTTGGCCATTAATTTGGGGGTGAWAGGTGGTGTTGAGATGTAATTGGGTGCCCTGCAGCTTGAACAATTCTTGCCAAAAATTGTTGGTGAACGTGGGATCCCTGTCAGAGAAATAGAATGTGGCATGCCATGAAGTTCAAAGATTTTATCCATGAAAACTTGGGCCAYTGTGGAGGTGGTGAAGGTATGTTGTAGAGAAAAAAACTGAGCATATTTGGAAAGATGATCAACCACCACCATGATGACTGTCTTGTTGTCAGATTTAGGGAGGCCCACAATGAAATCCATAGAAATATCCTGCCAAATAGAAGGGGAAATTAGAAGGGGTTGGAGTGTGCCAAGGGCTTTGACTGTTTCTCCCTTGTTGTGTTATCAGACATCACATTCAACCACAAAGGTCCAGACGTCCTGTTTCACACCATCCCAGAAAAAAGAACATTTGACCCTTTCGTAGGTTTTGGTAAGCATGGAATGCCCAATAGTGGGTGAAGCATGAAGTTCAGAAAGCACCATAGATTTAAGTGTTGAGGAAAAGGTATGAATTACCTTACTCAATCATTTTCAATCTTGTCTTGCTAGGACAAGATAGTTGGGAATGTCACCCAGGGTTTATAGCCTAAAAATATTCTCTCAATCTGCAAGTATTAATTACAAGGACTGAGGCTGATTTATTAATGAAAAAAATGTTGCAATATAAAATAAAATTTATATAAGTTTCTGTAATATACACAAATTTTACGATAACGTAAACATGGAGATCAAAAAGCGAAAAGTAACCAAGTCACAAATACACATATATGAGACATAATATCAATCTGATTTATTTAATTCTGAGATATCAAAAGTGTCTTTCTCTTTACAAAACCCCTGCGAGGGCATGGACCAAAGTCTGATTTAGAGATCCCTAATGAACACCATACAAAAAGACTCTGACAGTAAAGTATAACTGAAATTAATAATCTGGATTAGCTTGCCACAAACTGCTGCCATTTTGACTATGCAAGATATCCTTTATTAGCCATAAAACTTAATTCACAAACACAAGAATACACAGACTATCAAGGAAGGATCAACACCTCTAAAACAAGCGTCTGAAAAGTTTTTTTCAGTCTTGAACCTTGATGTCTACAATAAGACCCTGCTGTCAAAAAGAGAATTAGGCCTTGAATAAACTCATAAATGAATGAAAACATAAACTATATCATGAAACCAAAGAGTAAACCTTAGTCTTGTTTTTTTCCTTCTATTCTCCTTTGTTTATTCTTCTCGTTCAACTTTTATTCTTTCCAAATAAGTTGAAGTAGTTCAACTACTTTATTTAGTTAAGTTGATTTAACTTAACTAATTAGTTTAGGAGAAATAAATAATAATAATATAGTTAAGGGTATTTAATTAATAATAACTAGGTAGGTGGGACCCCTTGTGACTCTTGTCATTTCTTCCTTTCAAATCATGAAATATAACACAAAAAGGATAATCATTTGAACCATATGCCACCCTTGTAGCTCCCTTAAATATCTTTCAAACTGGGTATTATATATCAAAAACAATTTATATCATATCTAAATATATATATATATATATATATATATATATATATATATATATCATCCACATTATATACAAAATACCAAAACAGAGCTTGTTGTCCAAAAATATTGAAAACCACTAAGCATTGTCTTCATCAACTGAAAACATAAAAACATAATCTAAAAACCATATTTGTGAGGCAAGTTTTATTTTTTCACTGTTGTTTCCCTTTGACTTCTCGGACGTAGCCTGTGGTTGATTAGACCCTTGAGGTTGTATCTCGTTGATCACATGGGAATAGTCATCTTTCAAATGCATGCGGGAAGACACAGATTTTGAGGGATCGTCAGGGGAAGAAGAAGGGGAGGCGATTTCTTTTCCTTTGTCTTGCACAGGTTGGGGAATATCAATTTTTAGTCTCTTACTAGCATGTGAAGATTGAACTGGTGAAACAAAACAAACAATCTGAACATTGGGATTGATAGGTGGTGGCAAAGGCAATGACATAGTGGGCCAACCATGATGGTGAGAGACAAGTGAGTTGATGATCTCTTTCCATCCATCATTTGTGGGGACTTTCGACTGCAAAGACACATGTGGAGGAACGAGAATGCCATGGATGTTCTAAGGAGGCTGGAAAGGGGGTCTTTCTAGTCGAGGGTGAACTATTCTATGGCCAATCCAATTAAAGAACCCAACTTGGAACAACTGGTTCAATTCTTGAGAATCAACGTCAAAGTGGATAGAAAATCTATGCCTCCTATGGCCTTGATTTCAATTTCCCCTGCCTCTGTTATTTCAGCCATTGCTGCTCCTACTGAAAAAGCTCATTCTGTAGCAACAGTTCGTCAGTAATGAAGCTCTTAATAAACCATACATGACACTCTACTTACATGAATAAAAAATTGGCTCAAAAATTGACACGAGATACATGCAAATCCATCCATAACAAACCATTCATTAATTGCCAAGTGAACAGGGGGTGATATGGTTCATGGGAATATAGAGGGATTGTAATTAGCGAAAAGTGGTATAATGATAGGGGATTAATACACAAATACTATTCAACAATTAATCAAACAATTTACTGTGTAATAAAATATCAAAATATCAGTCACCGACCATTGTTATGTTATCCCTTTGTCACTTTTACACAGACTTTTCCTTTTAAATTGATTTCACAGAACAAGGATGCAATTAGTGAAATCGGGATTATGAGGGGAATGTAATTAGCGAAAAATGATAGAATGACAGGGGATCAATATGGATACTATTCAATTTAAAATAAGTCATAACATGCTACCTTAAATACAACCAAAACAAATCTCTATCCAGAACTTCAAAGTTTAACAGTGTTCCTTTTCCAAAACAATAACCCAAACTGATATTTTCTTTGACAAATTTGCTTGTTGGTTTCAAAATTATTTTACACAATAATTTATAAGCCGAGAATTATTTAATCATAGTATTAAGGGTATCCACATTATCGTTATATGACAGTCATAACAAACAACGTTGTAATGGCTATAAGAAACCACAATAGCCTTTGAGCCACGACCATTAACTCCAATATTTAATCTTTAAAACCAACATGGACACGCACAGTATTGACAATCAACTCATATCCATCATATATTTAACCACTGCAATCAATCTGGACATTATCACTCTTATTCGGGCCTCAAACATTTCAAACACAGGTGTCCCTTTTATACAATCAACATAATGATTGAACCAAAATAACATTCAATACTTCGATCCCAAGCTTCAAATAAATAAGTTGGTACAGATCTCCCAGAATTACCAAACAAAGAACCCAACAAAATCGTGCCCAAGTAACTGAGCACCCAGTGTTCCCATCAACCATTGAACTGGAGTAAATATGACATCAATGTAATATTTAGGGTTTAAGACAACAAGTGGAACGTAAGAACAGGTGGTTCGGCCAGAGAATTTGGTATTTGAATGGCACAGATAGCTCATTTTTAAGGTGCCCTATCAAAATTTACCACATGAATAATAACATGCAACACTGCACTCGGTTGTGTGGGTCTCCAAAACAACAGACTGCAACTTCCAACAAAAAAACAAATGAAGGCAATCCCTTTAACAACACTGCATAGTGAGCGACCAAGTATAAACCCGTGCCCGACCAAAAAGCACGAATAATGCTTTCATCAATTTCTGGGTGTCATGTCTTCATACTATGTAATCTTTATTTTTGGCAAATATCTAACAGATAGCGAATGCTTGTCATTGATGGCAAGTACAACAATGAAGATGGCATGAGTACAGAAAGTATGTAATAGATGGGCATTATGAGAAGTGGCAAATATCTAACAGATAGCGAATGCTTGTCATTGATGGCAAGTACAGCAATGAAGATGGCATGGGTACAGAAAGTATGTAATAGATGGGCATTATGAGAAGACGCTACAGAGAAGATTCGAATAAGCTCAGAAGAGATAGTGCAGAGGATTGTTGGCAAGAATAGCGATGGCAAAGATCAGCATGATCAACAACGCAGTGATAATGGGGGAGGAGCAGCAACAGTGATCGTTGGATCAACAATTCAAAATTCCCGATGATTGTCAGATCTCAATGTAGACAAGAAGAGCGCACAGATATGGAGAATAGATCTCGGGCGTTAGATCCGAGCACAAGGATCGACCATCGTAGGATCTAGGAGAATCTGCACGATCTTTAAAAGTGCAAGGTGAAGTGAGTTCGCGAAATCTCGAAATCTCGATGCAGACACAATGAAGGCTTGCGAAATCATGAAAAGATCCTGACCTTCAATACACCAAAAGACATGGACCGTTGATCTAAGCTCCATTTCGGAGTTTCGCCTATCGCGACTTGGAGTGACAAGAATCTCCATCGAAGGAATCGCGAGATGCGAATTCACAATGAGATCTGGACCGTAGATTCATCAAGATCGTGGACCGTTGATCTAAGCTTCATTTCAAAGTTTCACCTATCGCAACTTGGAGTGACGAGAACCTCCATCGAAGGAATCGTGAGATGCGAATTCACGATGAGATCTGGACCATAGATTCATCGATATCGTGGACCGTTGATCTCAACTCCATCTCGGAGTTTCGCGAATCGCGACTTGGAGAGGCAAGAAACATAACCACAAAAACGCTGAAATAGCAATATGATCTGAGCCATTGAATTAAGATCAGATCTGGACCGTCGAATCTTAGGACAAGTCGTTGACTTGGATTCAACGGAGCATGGTGTGGAAACTCGCGAGATGCGAGATCACGATAAGATCTAGACCGTCGGATCTATGGAGATTTCAACCGTCAATCAGACTCGATGAAGTTTATAAACTTGCGAAATATGAAGCGCCTTTTGGCACAGCCTATGGTCACCGCCGGTGGTCACGAGAAGGGAAGGAGTCAGTTCAGATACGCTCCATTTCGGAGTTTTGGGGATCGCGACTTGGAGAGTCGAGATGCCTCATCTCCAGATTCACGAAATGCGAATTCGCAAAAAGCACTTTATGCATAAGCGCTTGGTCATGGCCATGGTCATATAGAACAAGGAGCTAGCGCAGAAAAGCTTTGTATCAGAGTTTCGGAGATCGCGACATGAAGTGTCGAGACACTTGGCCACAGGAATGCCGAAATGTCGAAACCCGATTTAAAGGCAAGATTAATCAAGTTCATCCAACAGTGCAAATAAACTTGAATATGATTGGAGGGCTACTGTTCTCTCTCACAGTTAATTCATCAATTACGAATCAGTTAGCAAAACGGATTCATGATTCCTGATCGGTTGGCGTTTCAGTTGCCTAGACGGTTTTTCTTTTGCCTCTGAACATTCGAAGTGTAACTGTTGTGGGTGTTGTGCATAAAAGAAAAAGATACAGATTGTGCGTGGTTGGTTGTTCAGGACGAAAAATGAATTAAATTGTAAGAAAGGGAAAATCACAAGATGCGCAGTGTGAGATAAAACTCAGAGAAGAGCAACAGATGAGGAAAAGACTTGAAGCAGAGAAGAATGACAGAACAAGTTGAAGCAGAGAAGAATTGCAGAACAAACAAAGGAAGAGAAGAATTGCAGAACAGAGAGGAAGTGGTAAGAATCGATTTATATGTGTAGTTGGTTGTTTAATTATTCATTTATATTCCAGGGTGGTTGGGAGGTGCTAGGGAGGACTGTTGTCCTCAAAGGTTCAAGTGGGAGCTTGAACACAGGGAGTTGTAGCTTCCATCTCGTTGTAGCCAGAGAAACCAGGGTGGTGCAAGGGAGAACAAGTGTTCTTTGTTATACAGGTTGGAGCTTGTGTAACTGGAAGTTGATGCTTCCATCCAGTTGGTGCTGGAACATTAGGGGAGTTGGTGCTTCCTTCTAGTGGGTGCTAGAGAAATAAGAGAGTCGGTGCTCTCAAACAAGTTGCAACTTGTAAAATAGAGGTAGAAGCCTCACACTGAGTTGGTGCTCAATTATAGATGATGTACAAAACTTAAAAGACCGCCTATCATTTCGAAGAAGAAGAGGTTTTCTCCCTTTATGGGTTTCCTCATGAAAATCTGTCTCTGT
>SNQJ01S0056265.1:73019-95692 GCA_010110895.2 Picea sitchensis
CATAATGTGTAACCATTCAACACTTAACACAATGTCACAACCACCCATGTTGATGGCAAACATATGAGATTTCAGGTGGTACTGTCCAATTTGAAGACGTACATTTTCACAACGCCCACCACGTTTCATGGACCCACCATTAGTTATCATGATTTGAAAATTGTTTACGGTAGGAATATAACAATTGATTTCCTGGGCAAAGTGGCGGTAAATAAAATTATGGGTGCTTCCACTGTCAACAAGGATGATGAATTTCCTATGCTTAATATAGCCAATGAGCTTGAGGGTTTGTGGATCATAGAAGCCAGTGAGGGAATGCAATGAAATCAGGGGTCAACTTCGGGTGGGTTAGCGGGCTCCGTAGCAACATCAGGAAGGGGTAGCTCTTCAATAGGGAAAACTACAACTTCTTCTTCAAAAACATCCTCTGAAATGGCCATAAAAAGTTTTTGTTCCTTACACTTGTGCCCGGGAAAATATTTTTCATCACAACTATAACAAAGACCTTTGAGTTGGCGCTCAACCATTTCGGCCCGAGTTAGTTTTTGGACCTTAAGGGGAGTGGCAGGGGGGCAAGATTTGTGGGTCGAGGGCGAGGAACAAAAGAGGGTTTTTTTTCTTTCTAGGAAAAAGCAACTTGTTGGGCTTCTTTGGCACATTTAGTAGCTTCCAATCAAGTATGAGGGCGATCCATGAGGACCTGGGCTCAGATTTCATCCTTTAGGCCATTGATAAAGCATTCTCGAAAGAATGCATCTGCCATGCCCTCTGTTCTAAAGGACAAATGCTCAAAGGAAGTTATAAAGTCTTCCACTGTGCCATACTATTTCAACTTGGTCAAACATCCTAAATAGTGGGTGTCATTGTCAAAGCATTCATAGAGCTATGCAACAAACTGGGTCCATGCAATATACCCCTGACGTGCATTTTTACACCATTGCCACCATTATGACCATTCAAGATCCAGATATAGAACAACATAACGAAGTTTGGCCAACTCATTGATAATGCCATGCAGAGAGAAATAATGCTCCATTTGAGTGACCCAACCTGTGGGGTCGAAGCCATCAAATTTATTGACCTTAACTCGAAGAAGACGAGGGTCATGATGAAAGCAGTTGGATTGAAAAATCATAGAATGGGAGGAATCAACACCATCTAAGTGGGACGGTTGGTCCGAGGAGGAAGGGCCCTGGGGTGTTTCAACAACTGGTTGACAATAGACTGGAGGGTGGAAAATTCTCCCATGAATTTGGCATCCATGGCATCAAATTGTTGTTGGAATTGGGTCTCGAGTTTTGCAATGCGGGAATTGGCAGAAGCAATATCGGAAGTCACTTTTTGGAGGGATTCATTAGTTTGAGTGATGGAAGCTTGCATATCTTGGTTGCGAGTGGTGGCCATTTGGATATGAGGGGTGATTGTAAGGGGAAATGGGTGGGTGGGACCACAGAAAAAGAAGGACTTATAAGTAATAGGTACCATGATGATCATGGTGAAAAGAGGAATATAATGGGAGAGGTGGCAAATAGGGGTAACGGGAAGGGGGTCGGGTCCACTGAAAAAAAAAATGCTTGAAAATGAAAGGTACCACCGCGATTAGGGTGAGGAGAGAAATCCAATGGGATAGCTCCCAAATAATGGTGTCGATGGGACCACTATACTCGTTTTTTTTTATTCTTGAGGAGTTATACTCCAATCTGAATAATACTGTAGTGGCGAAATGACCAAATTATTAACAGGAAGAAATGTGTAGGAATTTTGAACTTGAATGCAGGTGGCAAGGTTACACGACAATAGATCTTGTATGTTCCTTTTTTGCTCTGTTTCCATCCCAAGGGTTAGGGTGTTTAGGGTTTCTACAAACAAGAGTTTTTCCTGTGCTATAACACTCTGATATACGTGCAGGGTTGAATAATAGTACTCGGCCCAATATCTCATGGCACCAACTAAGGAGGCTAGACCGTACCCTTAGCTGTACTACCCGATTACCCAAGTAGTAGACATTATCTTCTCGAGTGTTGTTCTTGGTGGCACTATAGCAGTCAGGCGACCGATTGGTTTATCTACAAAGAGCTTCAAGATATCTAGGTCGATCCGTATACAGATGATGTCTGATGCGCTACCACTTGAAGGGGTACCAACAAGGGTTAAAAGGGTGTCCAACAATGTGCACTTAAGTACCACTTGTAGTTCCTGCGTCAATGATTCCCTGACCGTAGATTTATGTGCTGAACGACATATCTTTGTAGCTTTAAGATGTCGGAATACGTCTCTACCCTGAAAAAAATAACCCACAATTTTCTGCCAAGGAAAGTGCTCTCATACCACTTGTCAGGCGACTGATTGGTTTATCTACAAAGGGCTTCAAGATATCTAGGTCAATCCGTATATAGGTGATGTCTGATGCGCTACCACTTGAAGGGGTACCAACAAGGGTTAAAAGGGTGTCCAACAATGTGCGCTTAAGTACCACTTGTAGTTCATGCATCAATGATTCCCAGACCGCAGATTTATGCGTTGAACGACATATCTCTGTAGCTTTAAGATGTCGGAATACGTCTCTACCCTGAAAAAAACAATCCACAATTTTCTGCCAAGGAAAGTGCTCTCATACCACTTGTAAGGTACCAAATCTATTATAATAGCAGAAAAATAGAAATACTACAGAAAATAACAGTGGAACAACACAATATACGAAACCACAACACCAAAATAATACCTTTATTGATAGGAAACAATGTTCACTTGCCTCTTCGAGGGGGGCAACCTTCAACAAAACAACTCTCTATTACAATAATTCTCAAGACAAAAACTTCTCATGCCTCCTACTCTTATTTATACTAATTCTATCTTCTAAAGAACCTTCCAGCGGAAGATCTTTCTAGAGGCAGAAGCTTCTTTTAGGTCTTCTTACATTGACTTGTTCTCATTTATTAAATATGACTTATAAACTAATGTTGGCCTTTATTACATGGAAAATATATTATTCTACCTACATGAGGGTTTAGGTCCCTACCAATGTCTCTATAATGTTAATGCCCTTCTTAGGAAAAACAAAACCATTCAAGCTCACTATTATTTGCTTGGATTTTGATTAGGTGTGCCTCCAAAAGCAACAAAATTCCCCTTTGTATCCTCCATATGACATATAAAAGTTACTTTACTTGCTTTGGCATGAATGAAATTGCTTTTTACTATTAATTCTTGAAAGAACTTGCTTCAATTTTGCATTATATTCTTAACGAGTGCTTGAAAGAAGTTGCTTCAATTTTGCATTATATTCTTAACGAGCGCTCTTTAGAGGCTTTATATTAACCTTATGGGCCATTTGCACTTTGATGATGTGGAACATTAGGATATTTATGTTGGAACTCATTGGATTGTCTTGTTTTTTAAATCCATATATTTGGAGTTTGACATTGGAATTGACATCAAAATTAAAGATTTTGTGACATGTCCATAATAATATTATTCTTATTTGAAACATTGGGCATTATGAGTTGTTAATTTCCGACTTACATGATTTTTTTTGGTTGAATTGATAGAACATAATTGAGGATAGGTTCATCATTTTCTTTATCTTTTTTGAATTGTAAATGGTTGCATGTGGATCTTATTTTCCTGTTAAGTATCTGTATTTTTCTATTAAGTATTTGTATGTATAAATGTATTCCTTGAAAAAATTCAATGTAGTATCTATTTGGTCTCTGTGATGATGGCAGGATCCCCCTGTCCCCTTGTCTCGCGTGCTTACTTATGTTGTCAAGGATTAGTTCCCCCATTGCTATTGTATTATTCTACATGCATACAAGCATGAGGAGGGTGGATTTCCATCCATCTCCTTTCATGGGGCCCGAGTCGTGCAAACAAATAGGTGCTCAATTTGGTGATCCTCATAGTCCTCCAATATCATGGTTCCTACATATTATTGGAGTGATCATTCATGATGATTAACTATAGAGGGTGGGAGGGGGGGTGCATTAATAGAGAATATGTATTATAATAATACATATTCTCTATTAATGCCCCCCCCCTTGGAATGATCATTCATGATGATTAACTAATGCTTGTGGTATGACATAGGGGTTGTGTACATCCAATGCAAAATGCTTTGCAGACGATGCTCCTTCTCACCTCACCAAATAAATGTTTTAAATAACGTAAGATACTTAAATAGACTCCCACTCATAGCAAAGATACATGTAAGAATCTCTATCTAGTATGGCTACAATATTTGTAATATAATGCTCAAGCCATAAGCCTTATCCTATATTAATCAAATGAGGTTGGAGTCATGATGGGGATGCCTTTATGTTGGGGTTACCTTCCCCAAACTTTACCAAGCCAACACATTATCATCCAATATAAATAGATTTACCATTGTATGCCTAATTAATCACTAATAAAACTTGTCTATGTTGTTTTCACTCTTCAAGAGATTAGGAATTACATAACCGAATCTCAAGTGAAGGAATGTATTTGCGCTTTAAATGATAAATCAACAAATTAGAGATGAAGGTGATTGAACCCAATTGTTTTAGTGTGAATCTTCCCATCGCTTAGAAGGGGGTCACATTGAAAGCATCAATTCAACTACATACATAAAGTTGTTTGAAAATGAGGCAACCTCCAAGATTTATTAATGGGAGAGATCATGAGTAGTTGATTTTGTTGGGTAATTAATTTTTTGTTTTATCAATGTAAATTTTATAAAACAATATTGATTTTAATCGTCACCCATTTCTAAAGTATCAATAATTGCATTGTATTCTCTTAACATTCTATGTTGATGTGAGAAACCTAATGAGGGACACTTAACTCCTTGACTTGGACTAGGAACATGTATGTCTCATGTTTTAGTCGAGTGTTGGAGTGGATATGTCTTGGCGATCTTAAACAAATGTGGATTGTTTCTTAACATAATGGAATTAGAGAAGGGACATTGCTTCACCATCATATGTCCACGAGTAGATTATATGTATGGTGCTTGACGTTGCAAAATATGTTGAACAAAATCATTGATCAACCTAATATAAATCGGTTGAAATTAGCTTAGTATTATATAGTAAGTTCATTTCACAATGCAACTTGAAGAACAACTTAAATAGATTGAATTGATTAAGTTATGCATGCAAAAATATGAAATTGAAATCAAGACAAATAATAAATAAAATACACACCAAATCACTAAACATAACACCTTCATTAGTGGGATATTAAATAATACCCCTAATTTCACTAGATATTGATAAATACCTCCAAAAATCCTTTTGTTTAATCCAAACCCCTATTTTTACTTAAAAAACATTTTTTATACCTTCAATACCTATAAACCCTTGATACCCCACATCCCTTTAATACCTACAATATATTGACTTTATTTTTCACAATTTAAAAACCCCCTTTATTAATTAACTTGATAAAATATTGATAAACAAAATAAAACTCTATAAATTAAACATATTAAAACTTAATATATTTTTTTAATTATATAAAATAATTTGTAATTTTTTTTAATTATATAAAATACTTTGTATAAAATTATGCAATAAAAAGTGAGGTAAAAAACATATCATAGATAACATATATAAATTTACCATTTAATTACAAAAATGTCCACTTGATTATTAAAAGCAGTTTGATTTTATAATATTGATAGTAATTGTTTGACTTATTTGTTTATTTGTGGGTAGTGCAGTGCACTTGTCCAGACTTCCATAATGGTCTGAGTGATGCTCTGACCTTAACGTGTTGAATGTGTCGAATGGCTCCTGAGGATTTGAGGCGCCAGATTGACCCTGAACAAATGCTGTGTTTTAGCCCCATAAGAGGATGTAAGGACTAAGGATGGTCCAGCTGGAAGCCATGACATTTCATCGCGGGACTTCGTCCTTCAATTTGTGCTCTGTTCAAATTCCATTATTGAGCCAACAGCGAATAGTTGGAGTCCTTCAATTGGTTCTCTGGTATTCAACTTCCATTATCTAGTCAACGTCAACAGTTCGGCTTGTAACGCGCACATTCCAATTACCTCACTCCCTCGAATATGGCTAAGTCGGCTATCTGTTGAGAATTATTTTAATATCCGATTCTTCCAGTCAAGGTGGACCAAGAGTGGAGCATTTCAGATCCGTTCATTTTTTACCAAATCGACCAGGGTTCGAGTCTCGGTGGAATCGACAACCTACGTTGAAGATCGCTCCTGTTACTGGATTTGATAATCCTCTCTGAATTTGGATAACACCACGCCAAAACTAGGAGCAGTAAATGGATGAAAACGGGCCAGTTCCAAGTTCTGCTGAGATTGCAAGATGGGCCAAAACTACCAACAAGAAGTTATGCAACTTAGCCAAACAGACAAAAGATGTCTGTTCCGCCAAGGAACACGCAGTAAAACGAGTGCTTTTGCAATTTGAATCATTCGTTCTGAAACTAGCCCAGGTTCTGAAAAAGCTCTCGACAGATGCAGAAACCATGAGTGTCAATTACATGGCTTTGGACATGAAGCTGCTGGAAGACGAGGTCAAAAACGCTGAAACTCTAATACTTGATATATCTGGTAGGTCTTCGCTCTATTTATTAACTTGTTGCTCCACGGTGATTGATCAAGTCAAGGTTTTCGCAAAGAGTTCAGGGACATTTCTGGAGAATGTAATCATGGAAGGCTCTTCTAATGCATTACGGTTTCATGTTTCCGAAGCCAAACAGTTGATAGAGAGGGGAATTCCCAAGCTTGAATTGAAGGATCAGATTCTTTGCAATTATTTTGAGGATGGTGCTCTGGATTCAGTTGTAGCCGACTACTCCCTCAGCATTAAGCTTGCGGAACAGATAGCCGAGAGTTTGCAGATTCCGTTAGACTCTGATGCTTTTTCCACTGAATTGGAGAAGTTGAAGGTCGAGAAGGCCGAGGCAGAGGAATTCAAAGGAAAGGTACACTCTCTATATTTGGAGCAGTTTATTGTTCTGCTAGAGAAGGCAATTACTTCAAAGCGTAAGCCTATCCGGACATACTCCTATGTTAAAGATGAGTCCAGTCATGGAAAGCAGAGCGCCCACAGAGACATTCCCATGCGTCCATTGGAGTCATTTATTTGTTCCATTACAAGGGATATTATGCGGGATCCAGTCCAGATTGCGTCGGGTCAGACCTATGAGCGTGCCGCCATCGAAAGATGGTTTGAGGAAGGCCATACCAGGTGTCCAACAGGGGTTGAATTGAAAAACATCAAGATGAAGTCGAATTTTGCTTTGAAACAGTCCATTGCAGAATGGAGAGAGAGGAATTATGATATCAGGTTGGAAAATGCAAATGAAATCATTAACAATTCAGAGGACGAGGAGGAGCGGTTAAAGGCAGTGCAAGACTTACAAGCTTTATGTGAAGAGGATTCATTAAATAAGTATAAAGTAGCGGCCAAGGATCTCATTCCCAGGCTAGTTAGATTCACAAAATCCCCCAGCAAGTTGGCTGTTAAGGCATTCTCTACTCTGACTGTCCTTGCAAAAGACAATGCTGAAAACCAGGTAATTGAGCAAAAAGCTCCTTTCTTATATAATAGCTTTTAAACAGAAGGAAAACTAAAGAGTCCTTGATGAGTTAGAATGAGTTTGTCTAAAAGTTTCAACGTGCAGACTTGCTTGATTCTAAGCATGGTTGCACAATATAGGGTTTGTTGCAGGAAATAAGCTCATTTAAAAAATTCAGTTTGCAAATGAAATTATTCCATCGAGAGGAGAAGAAAAAGTTTGATAAGTAGTTCATTGTTTTTCTCACTGTTAACCCCTGGATTTTCTCACTTGCAAATCTTGAGGGTTAAGAGCCAACATGTCTTCTTTGGCTGGCATTCAGATATTTTTCCCACAGATAGCTTGGCGTGATCCAGGGTTGGTTCCCTTATGAGTTCAGGTATATGATTGGTTTAGTGGTGTTTCTTGCTTCAGAGACAAAGTTTGCATAGGTTTTCATGGAGTAGAGAGAGATGTCTATTTTTAACATATTCTCTACTTTTTAGGAAACAGATATTGGAGGCCCAAATGGCAGTTTTGATCACATATTCAAAGTCCTTGCGAGCTCATGATTCCAGTGAGCCTTTTCCGGATGACATGCTGTTAGAATTAGGGTAAAGATGCAGAACAATAGTATCTTTTAAATTTCAGTAAACAAAACAGCTAGATCTATAGATCAACAGACTTAGAACACTTAGTATTTAGATCTAAGAGAGACAGACATCTAGATCTATAGATCAACAGACTGAGAACACTTAGTGTATTGCATCTAAGAGAGACAGTAAGAGGCCGCACCTCACAACCACACCAAACAGCAGAAAAGGAAGGGAGGCAGCACCCTCCACACACCAACCAGCTCCAAATAGCAGCACACCTCACAAGGAACCTCACCCAACAAGGAGAGGCCGTACTTTACAAACCTGCAACAAACTTAAAGGAGGTCACACCCAAGATCATCAAATTAAGAAGGGGCCGTGAGCGAGGAGGATTAGCTTTCATCAGCACAAATAAGATCAGGTGTGTGAATGAGAGGTAGGCTCTTTATAGTTTTAGGTTAGGGCAAGGGATTAAAGTAAAAGTTAAATTAAATTAAATTGGTAATAAATAACATGTTTAAATTAAATTTAAAACATGTTATACTACATTTTAAATTTAACTTTACTTTAACCCTTGAACAAAAACAACAAAACCCCAAACCAACACATGCATAGAGGGTTAATAGGTGGCAATACTATCTCTTCATTCAACATGGTGGAACCCATACTTTATCTTCATTGCATATGGGACTTATCCGTCATGTGGTTATGTCCTCTACAAGGAAGGTCATGTACCATCATAATACTTGATCAAGTAGCCCTTAACTTTTTCTCAATCTTAATATCCATCAAGGTTAGAGATCAAGGATCAACCCATGTCAGATGCATGGGTACCCTCGACATTTCCAAATTCTAGGCTTATCTAGGGGCTTAACCGCTTGGTCCTAGATCAAGAACCCCAATCATACCGGGGCTCTCTCTGGTCTTATCGCTGGTTCTTCACTCACAAGAATCCCAGACTGGGGCCCTACAAGGGCCCATGCCATGGCAATCAATTATTTGGTCCTGCACTGGGTACCCACGTAGTGCACCTGGGGCCCTGATTCAAGTTTAGGTCTTAGCCAACCTCCGTGAGAATGGCTCGCAAATGCTTATAAATTCTAACACTCCCTCTTAGCAAGAGAGTCATTCTAGCTGGCACCCAAGCTTGTCGTACGAAAAGTATACAAACTATCATATCAGTTGGTTTCGGTGGAAATGTCCGCCGCTTGTTCTCGGCTGCCGAATATAACAATGCCGAACTTTCTTCAATCATGTCCCGTGACATAATGATATTCATCTCGCAATGTTTCGATCCGCTATGAAACACTGGGTTCTCGCGGAGCTTTATACAATTTCCTCCATTGTCACAGTTGAATAACTGTGGTTCAAGTTCTCTCAACTGAATAAGTCCGGAAGTAGCTTCCCCGAGCCATCGCTCAAGTAGCAACAATTAGCAAGAATGTATTCCCGCCTCTCTCGCAGCGTTTTGCTACGGAGCCCGCTTTCCCACTGACCGTAGAAATCATAGCCGAACTCTAACCGAAGTAATATCCTTAAGTACTCTTCCGATCCACTGCGCTGTCCATCCAATCTGAATCTTGTAAATTCATGTAGCATCACACCTCCACTTGATGTGTATTTGAGACCATAAGTTATAGTCCCCCAAAAATATCTTAGGATGTGTTTTACTGCAACCATATGTAAATGCTCTTAGTTCGCTACATGAACCGGGTTAAGAGCATTTACGATAGCAGAGCATCAATCCTATGTACGGTAGATACATCAAGGATCCACGATTCTGGCGCTGCTGTGTGGGGTCTTCTGGGTCTGAGCCTGTGACTTGATCTTTGATTTTCTTTAAGTTGGAGATCATTAGAGTAGTCATGGACTTGGTGTTCATCATGCCAAATCGCTAAGGATATCAACAAGATATTTACTGCGGGGAGAAAGATTCTCCGGTTTTACCTTGAGAGAAATATCTCTCCCGGTTTCTACCAAACCTCCAAGCCCAAAAGTAGTGCATGAGCCCCAAATCTTCATTTCAAATTCTTCAGAAAACTCTCTCTTAGTTCCGTGTCGTCAAAGTCTTCCATCAGCACCGAACACTTGCCCACCGATTCGTTCTCGAACCGCACTTCCAACCGCCTGAGCTCGTCCCGGTTAACTGCCCACCAAACCCTGTTCAATGCAAACCTCTTGTTCAACTTCACCGCTAGTATCGGGGCCTAACGCCCATCCGGGTGAAGTTTCCAACCAAAACCGGGCCGCAAGTGAGAATGATGATTCCGAGAAGAATACCCGCAACCGGAGCAAAGATTTCGTCGTAATAAATAACACCTTCTTTCCGAGAGAAACCACAAGCTACGAATCTCGCCTTGTATTTCAATGCCTTATCCGGCCGTGCATGCTTTTATCTTATAAAGCCATTTTGAAGTCATTACATATTTACCATGAGGTCTAGGAACTACGGCCCATACATCATTCTTCAAAATGGAATCATATTCTTCGCTCATAGCATCATTCCATACTTGATGTTTGAAAGAATCAACAAAGGTGGAAGGTTCTAAATCAATAACAGACTTAATTGAGCTTTGTGACCGGAGTACTTATCCGTTTCTTGCTTTCTCCGGGCGTTCTGAGCTGAAAGCTTCTTTCAATATTTCTCGGCACCAAGCCGGTTTCCTTTTGACAGGAGGTAACTCCATTGGAAATTCAATAGAGTCTCTTTATGGATCTGACGGCTAATCTCTGAGGTTTCCTCCCTCTGTTCATTTGGAGAAGAAGAGTCAAGTGGAGCCTCGCCTTCAATCACATGGAAGATCTTCCGCCCGACGGAGCCGCTTTTCATTTAATGTCATGTCTCTACTTACTTCAATGAACTTTTGCCCATGGATGTAAATCCTGTAGGCTTTGAGGTCTCACTGTATCTCACAAAAGTTCCTTTCTTACCGTAGGGCTCTAGTTTAGTTCTCTTCTCTTTTGTAATGTGTATAAACTGGATTGCTAAAGATTCTTAGATGCTCAACTGAGGGTTACACCCAGTGAAAACTTCTTCAGGAGCTTTCGCTTCAAGGGCTTTGTGAAGACATCTATTGAGGTATGTATATCACAGATATGTACTCTCACCTTTTAGTGATAGAGGCAAATTCCCCATCATGCATCATGGCCCCGTCATTACTACGATGGTTCTCGTTTTCGCTCGTACCCATTTTGGTCAGGGTTGTATTATATGGTCAACTCCTTAATTCCGTGGCTCACGGGATTCATCATATTTGAGGGAGCTTCAAATTCTTGCCGTTGTCTCCGTTCAAAACCCTGATGCACCTCCCCGTTTTGATTTTCAACAAGATTTTGGAAGTCTTGAAATCTGCTAAAGGATTCATCTTAGTCTTTAAGAAGTAAATCCAAGTTTTATGTGAACAATCATCAATAAAGATAATGTTATAGATACAACCATTCATAGAGGGTGCGCATATAGGACCACAAAGATCAATGGATTAAGCTTCAGATTCCATATGATTTTCTCATCGAGTATAGGTTTCTTTTATGTTCTACCAAGGGAACAACCTTTACAGACACTATAATGCTCAACGTAAAAACTGGCATACATGTTGCCATCTTTTGCAAACCCGAAGTGCATTGTAATTTAGATGTCCAAATCTCCTACAAAGCTCGCTAGGATTTATCACCGCCTCAAGGAACTAGAGCTTCTTGGAACAACAACTTGACCTTAAAGCTTATAAAGTCCACACTCACGAAGTTCCAATTGTTATAGCGCATTTCCTAAATCTTCATTTGAGGGACCATAAAAGGCTTCGCCCCTTTGAAAAGCTAACAATAACCTACTTTCTAAGACTGGACATAAATTAAATTCTTCTTTAAACTATGTACATAAAGAATTTCATCAATAAGGTAAAGATATTACTTTGAGAGAACCTGAGCAGTAGAGCCAAAACCCATGTCATAGGTGTTGTCATCACCTAGCTCAACCTTTTGCTTTGAATTTCTTGTCTTGATAATTTGCAAGGTTTTGTTTGAAGCCTATAATATGTCTAGAAGCACCGCTGTCTATAAGCCAAATCTCCTCTGACTTGGAGATAGTGCCGGAAAGAGCTGAGACGAGGTAGTATTCCTTCTGTGGTCCTTGATCTTTAGTGGTAGCCCTGGCTTGTCTTCTTTGAGGTTCTTCTTTGGGTTTAGCCCTTCTGCAAATCAGAGGCTTGAAATCTTCTTCTCCTCACCGAGAGGGAGGGATTCCAATCTTTTGCATAATGTCCTAGTTTATTGTAGTTAAAACATTTAACTCTAGATAAATGAGGATTGAGATGAGAAAGCTTTTACCTTTGCCTTTTGATTTATTGAACTTCTTCCATTTCTTGGTCTTTGGTTTAAGGGCATGATCTTGTAAGATAGGATAGTCATTTCTGCTATTCAATCTTACTTCCTCTTCCAAGCAGTCATGACACAACCTTTCAAAATTAGGTTAAGATTCTCTTCCATTCACTTAAGCAAGGAAGGCCCCCCAAATAGCTGGAAGTCCATCAATAGTCAAGCTTGAACCAAAATACCATCTGTGAACTCCTATTGCATTAATGATCTCTAGTTTGAGAAATTTTGAGAAGAAGGGTGGCAACTCAGATCATCCTTCTTTCCATTTTCAAGGTACGTAACTATTTCTTCAAGATTCTTTTCTAAGTAGGTGCCTTCTTCTCTTACAGAGATTTCCTTCCAAGGCATCAAAGCATTCTCTTTGGCACCTAAATGACCAATTAAAGTATCATGTTGTCTTGATAGAATCAAAAATGATTATTTTATCCTTGGTTTGCTCTCTTATATGCTGCCCTAGCTGGGTTTGTAGTAGGTTCTTCGATCTCTCTAGTGATATAATCTCTAGATCATTTTCTTCAAGTATGTTTATTAATTGTATTTCCGTGCATTAAAGCTTGTCAGCCTGCATAAGTCTGTCTTCAGATTTGACTGATAAGGAAGTCATGTTTGAATCTGTGCTAGGTTAGATGACTGTAATCTGCAAAATCAACCCTAACAAAGTGGATCTGGGTAGGCTCAAGATTAGGTTCTTGAGCCTGCTTACACCCCTTACTCAAAACTGTTAGAATTAGGGTAAGATGCAGAACAATAGTATCTTTTAAATTTTAGTAAACAAAACAACAGGGATCTAGATCAATGTACTGAAATAATTAGTATTTAGATCTAAGTAGAGACAACAATAACTTAGTAAGATTAGACTGCATCGAAATAAAACTCGTGATCTAATAAGCAAGAACTCTTGATTTGGATTAAAGCTGAATAGGATTCTAAGACCAAATTGTAAAATAGATCTATAAAGCTAAACACAGATTTGTAGATCTAACAACTAGTCCGATCATTACACAATAGAACAGCTATAGAGGCAATTGTAAATTCAAAGTATAGCTTCAGATCTAAATAGTTAATACTCAATGCTAACTAGATCAAAATAGTACTGAAGTAAAAATCAAGTCCACCAAAGATGAGTAGGCGCCTTACCCGCCGTACAAATGTTTCACCTCCTAAGAAAGAACACAACCATAGGAGATGAAGAACCTTTAGTATGCTCACAAAGTTGTTTAGTTCATAGATCCACCTTATAGGTTGGATCTCTTTGCCAATAGATGAAGGAATCTTCTTGCCACAAAAGGATAGAACTAGAAACCCTCACAAGAACAAACCCTCAACCAATAGAAGGTATAAACCCTTACACAAGGAGACTGTATAAACTTGATTTCAAAGCAGGGAGATAGGAGGCTGCATCAGTTTCAACACACAACAAAGAGGCTTGACCCAATCATCACACACTGGAACAAGAGGGTCATTGCTTTTGCCATACCCAAGTGATAGCAATAAAGGAATGGTCAGAACCTCCTAGACACCTGCATACCTAAAGGAGGAGGCTGCAGCCTAGAAGGTACTCACTGCCAGCAGTAAAGGGTAGCACCTATGGCTACATCACAACAAGAAGGGCTCACCTTAGAGACCTCACACAGAGCGTAAGAGGGGCCACACCCTTAAACTCACCCACACCTAACAACAAATAAGGGGCCGCACCTCACAACCACACCAAACAACAGATAAGGGGAGAAGAGGTTGCACCCTCCACACACTAAACTAGCCCTGCAACAAAGAAAGGACAGTCCGCTGCTACAAGGAACTTCACCAACAAAGGAGGTCGCACCTTTACAAACCCTGCAACAAACTTAAAGGAGGCCGCACTAAGATCATCAATGTATAGCGGGCCACAGCCTAGAGGAGGATCACCATCAAAGACAAATAAGATCTGTGTGAATGAGAGGTAGGGGCTTCTTTATAGCTTTAAGAAGGGATTAAAGTAAAAGTTAAATTAAAATAAATTAAATTAAAATAACATAAAGTTTAAATTAAATTTAAACATGTTGGTAATTAACATTTTAAATTTAACTTCACTTTAACCCTTGAACAAAACAACAAAACCCCAAACCAAATACATGCAAGGGTAAGAGAGGGTTAGCTAGGTGGCAATACTCATTCTTTCATTCAACATTGTGAACCTATTACTTTATCATCATCACAGCATATGGGATTTCCTCATGTGGTTAAGGTCCTTTCTACAAGGAAGGTCATACCATCATAATTTGATAGAGGGGATCAAGTAGCCCCAAAGTTCTGGGGTCCTATCCACCAAGGTCAGAGACCAAAGATCAACCCATGTCAGAGTGTATGGGTACCCTTGACATTTCCAGGGGCCCTGGGATTATCTAGGGGATTTAACTGCTTGTTCCTATACCAAGAACCCCAGTCAGATACCGGGGGCCCTCTCAGGGTCTCTATCAAGCACACTCAAGAACCCCAAATGAGTACCTGGCGCTCACAAGGGTCTTATGCCATGGCACTGACTGTTTGGTCCCAGACCAAGTACCCCAGGAGTGCACTGGGGGCCCTAGATCTCGTCTAGGGTCTTAGCCATCCTCCAGGAGAATGGCTCTTGCAGCTGCTTATAAATTTAACACATGCAAGCAACTTACTATTTATAGCAGTTGGAGATCCAAGGTTGAGATGACAATTTCGAGAACATATCTGGGTTCCTTGTAGAAAATCGAATCTGATGAGCCCATTTTCATTGCCATGCGAGGAGTTTCTATTTTTAGCAGTGCCTATTTTTAGGCATGCTATATTTGGTATGGTTCTCCTAGCAGTCCTGGACATATTTGGTCTTTTCATATTTTTTGGTCGGATAAAATGGCAGGGCTATTATTAGCAGGTGTGGTCTCCATGCAGGGTGATATGTGGCAGGTCTGGATTTCGACATTTGGTAGCTTTAGAGTGTGACATGTGGTGCATACACGCATGAGGCTATTAGGCGCTTTGCTTAAGGACATGTGGTGCATCTTTCTAGTTGAGATGAGTTGGCATTTGGTTGGCATGGATAGTTGGCAAGCTCAAGTTAACTAAAGAGTTATTTTCACTTCTCCCACTTCACTCCCTCTCCCATACTTCTCCTCCTTCCCATGCACATATCTCCCTATTTCTTAGCGCATATTATCCTTATTCTCTTTCCTTTCCTATTTCCTAACACATATCTCCCTATTTTGTTGCACATATCTCCCTATTTCCTAGCGCATTCTCCTATTTCCCTTGCGCATTCCCTATTTCCCTTGTGCATTCCCTATTTCTTTCCCATGCATGTGCTATTTCCCCCTTCTTTCATGCGCACTGACCTTCCTTTTTCCATGCACATATCTGCATAGCTTAGGCGCATGGATCCCTCATTCTTCAGTTGTCTTCAGGTTAGCTCAGAGTGCATGGAGGGCATCTAGAATCATCTTCTGGACCGCAACAGTTATACAGAGGTGCATGGCTACTCCACTCTACTTTTTCCTTTAATGCGCCTTGCATGAGGGAAGCTATTATTGGGATATGCGCCCTCATTCTCCTATATATTGAGGGTTTCTACATTGATTCTTGGTCGGATTTCTTCAGCAACAACATATTCTCTCTTCTCTCTCTCTCTTATTTTTCTAGCTTCTATTTTCTTTGTCTAGGGGTCATCACTATACCATTTCTTGTACTTGTTTTCTATGGTGCAACCAACATTTTGGCAAGCGCAGGAATAAAACTTTGTTATGCTCGTATCAAGCTTTCAAAGATTGTTGGTATTATGTTTGAAATTTATGCATTGTTTAGAAGTTCTTAGCCTATTATTGTGGTGCATTCAATCTTCTAGTAGCGCTTTCTCTTTCTCTTTTTTTTCCATATTTCTCAAAGCTAACGTTGCAGAGAATTCTTCCACTTCAATTTTAAAATTATACAACTTACCCCTTTGGTAGCTTGATCGCTAGCCAAATGTCATCTTGTGTGCGTATTTTTTGGTTTATTTTGCAGATTTATAGGGAAGATAACACATACAAAACACTAGGGATAACCCCTTAAGGTTGGCATGCAGCAGCCCAAATAGAGAGGAGTGTTTTCCAGTGGCACTTAGGGAATCTTCTCCTAGAGTTGCACGCATTTCTAGCTTGCTCATTCATAATTATTTCACATTCTTGCAAGTGCAGAAGTTTGTGCTAACATTCACATACTTCAAAGGCCAAATAGTGGGTCATTTTAGGTCTCGTCAAGAGTTAATCAATTCCATGACCTAAAGCAAGGGAAAATGATAGTAGATGAGTAGGAAGAAGATTCATGTAACTATTCAAATATATCACTTCTATCAAAGATGAAAAAGCTCAAGGTGAATCATCTCTGAAGTGGTCTACACCCTTCGTAAGAAAGTCAAATCTGGAAAGCTAAGCCTCAAACTTTGGGGAGGCTGTATGAAAAGCTCAACATTATGAAGAGCAAGATTAGGGCCATCAGGAAAGCTGGAGGAGATTGAAGGAAACAAAGAAGTGAAGGGAAAATGGCAAAGAGGATTCAAGCCTTGTTCTTACTCATGCGGCCATGAACAAGAGCATGAATCTACATGGCCATCCCATTGTAAGACACAACCACTAAGTAAGAAATTGGAAATATAGTCTGCTTCAAATGTAGAGAGGGATAAGGGACATTATGCAAGAAATTGTCTGATAAACCAAGTCCGCATTATCGACAGTATACATAAGGCACAAATGATGGAGAATGTAGTGAATATGCCATGGATATATACCGCTTTGCAAGATCAACATGTTAATCATCATAGTGCCATGATAGAAGTGCAAGGTAATATTGCTGATTCAACAGTTTCGGTTTTGATTGATCCTAGAGCTAGTCATAATTTTATGTCACATAAGATAGTAGAGTGGTGCAAGCTTAAGGCAAAGAAGCATGTTAGACTATGCTTAGTCCAATTGGCCACCAAAAAGGAATATTAAGGAAGTAGTAAGAGAATGCCCCTTGGGATTGACTCACTTATCTACTAAGACAAATCTTATCATTTACCACTTGGATCATATGGTGCCCTAATTGGAATTGAGTGGTTAGAGTAGTATTGAGCAAAGTGGATTCTTATAATAAGAACTTTGATTGTGTCAATGACGAGGAATCATGAATGCTTTACAATGGATACAATAGTCTAATATATTTGCAATAGATATCGACCATGCAAGTCAAGAAGTGCTTTTTGGAAAGCTTGTCCAATGTCAATTTGATAGAAAAGGATCATGAATAAACATAATGACATTGCAAAAATTAAGGCTTTAATTCGAATCGCCTTGAGCACAAAGGGGCATGGGAACACCCCGAGGTCATATGCCTAATCCTTAGAGATGAATATTGGAGTCAAACTCAGAGGAGACTCTTCCACGAAGACACATGGTGTAATATGATAGGATATCGAGATTCAAGAGGGAAACAAGGAGGAGAGTAAACCCGTCACCCATAGATATTTGGACCATTGATCAAGACGAGATTCTAGTTGTCCAACGGGGGTTTTAGACCTTGCTCTGTCCTCCTCCACAAAATACCATGAAGCGCTATCATTTGGCAACATGTGGCAAGGGGAAGGTAGCTTGCATGTTGTCGATCTCCTTGAGATTGATGGGATGCGCATGGCTTGGACAATCTTGGATGTGTTAGTGTTTGGCATTTGATTGACATTGTTGTAGAGATGGAGTGTTGTGCAAGCACATGCAGCGACAAAGTATTGTTTCATGTTGGAAGCAATTGATTGAGTGAAAGAGGGCAGACTGCATTTCCCGTCGTGGAGTTGTGTGATGGCATAGCTTGTTAGGATCTCATTGATCAAGAAGACTAGAATTCGACTTGGCTTTCATTGACTGCCAAGATGGATCGTCTCCAAGTCTGAGAATGAAAGAGAATTACACGTTGAAGATAGGAATGAGTTCTGATCGAAGAGTTCGGATTTGTAGATTGCTCAGAGCTGAGAGTCAATGAGAAGACTTCTGCACCGCGCAAACAAGCAAGCCAGGAACCGGAGCCAGAGCCATAGCCAGAGCCAGAGTTAGAGCCAGAGTCAGAGCCATGTTCCAAAGAAGTAGACATAAGGTACATTGATCTAGATTGGTTTCCTCTAAGCTTTTGTAGACCAAAAAACCTCTCAATGGGGAGGTGTGATCTGAGATGGATCCAAACAAGTGAATGGTTGTAAGACTTAGTACCTAGGTGCAATTCGACAATTGATGTGGTTATATAAAAATTAAAATATTAAGGACAATGCAAATGTAAAAGTAAATAAGACAAAAGAGAGGAAAAACAAGAATTAAATAAAATAGGAAATGAAAATAGGAGAGAGAGGAATGTGAACTGAAAAGGTCATCCTCTTGGCCTTCCCATTACCCCCCTTGCTTTCCTATAACTTCTGGTAGTTTGACTCTGAAAGGGCTCTCTTTACTTGTTGGTTGGCCAAAGAGAGGAGGAGGCATAGAGAGCCATGAGCTGCATTGTAACTAGAGATTGCCGAAATAAGACTGAGCAACCATTTGAATGTTGGTGTTCCCATTGGGGTTTGCAGAATAAATATTGTGTTCATGTGTGATGGATTTCCTCTCTGTGTTAATTGTTGTGTTAGTTTTGCATCCGAGTTTCAATGAAAGCTACTATGGATATTTAATGGCTGCCTGGTTATTTTAATGGCGTGAGGATGCATTCTATAATGTAGCCTCGTGATTTACTTCTTTGTTTCATTCTCTTAGCATTTGAAGAAAGCCATAGGTCTCTACTCCCCACCGTTCAATGTATTATGAGATTAGAAATCAATGGTTGCCATTGCGAAGCTGTTGCAATCTTTTGGGGGGTTGGTAATTCCATTCTTTCAAGTTTATTGACTGTTGGAGTCATTTGCTCAGTGAAATTGAGTTTCTTCCTTCATCATTCCCTGTCCATGTTTGTTCGCTGAATTCCTACACAGAACTGGGCACCCTTGAGCGGCCATATGCTGCCTCTGTTGTTGCTTGAGCCCACACGCAAGCTGTACAGGCCATACACAATGTGGCTTTGGGTTGTTTGTTGATCCTTGGAATTGTATGACCGTATGTATGCCTAGGGTGCGTTCTTGGTTTTGAGGGCGTATGAATTGCTGGATATGCATTGGCTGGGCATTGGAATGGCGTTGGACAGCAAATTAAGTCGACTGACAAACCATTTGTTAATGTTTATTGCCCCATTGACTTGGCATTGGTAAATCTCATTTGCTTGGACATATCATTGTTATTGTGCTTGGCATGGAGTGAATTTGTCTGATTCCATTCCTCAAGAAGCGACTAATAATATAGATAATAGGTGTTTAAGGAACAACTCTTCCTCATATGTTAAGTACATCCCTCTCTTATATGTTTAAGGAGTGGCCATTGCATAGATGGTTTTCAAATAAATTTACATTTTATATATGCTTTGGATGACTGCCAGCCTTTATATATTCTTTGTTGATTTGGGCATTGTGGCATTTTGAGTGATTTTAAAATCACCAAAGAGTAAATTGTTGCGTTGGAGGTTGATGCCAATTGAGGTTTGAATTGGAATTTTGATACTCCCATGAAGCTTGGAGGTGGAGCCACTTCAAAGCCAATGAATGGCCATTGTGTTGAGTTAGCAATTCCATCCAAGCCTATATAGCAGAACTATCCGAGGACAAGTGACCAGAGATGTGTGGATGGACAGGTTTACAATTGGAGCTGTGTGTGCAAATATAAGACCACAGGGCGTTGTCATAACGGATTTATTATTTGCTTGAACAGAGGTAAATAAATGAACAGAGTTATAGTTGTTTGTATGCACTAAACTAAGTTCTGTTTGGTTGGTAAAATTTACTTTCAACAGGCAATCTAAATCGGGTGCTTGGAAGAGATTGTCTAAACAGATTTGAAGTGCTGTATAAGCACTTGTAAACAAGAACCGAGTATTACTTCAGCTGCTAATATATTTCACTAATTGCTGGGTTGTAGTTGGCACAGCAGGAGTTGTGAACACTGAAAACTTGATTGTTTTTTCTGTTGATTGGTCTTGGTTTTCCATAATAAGTAAACTGAGTAGTGAGCCAATCTGAGAACAGAGCATTTTCTGCCTATTGATGATGAGTAGCTAAGAAAGTTTGCACTCAAAGTTGCACCCACAACAGAGACCAGATATTTATTTCCACATAGTATCAGTCTTGGGGAAGTGAGTGGGCTATAAGTCCCTCGTTTGCAGATCAATAACATGTCATTTTTTGAGCAACATTCTTTAATTGATCATTTGTACCTTTTAATTCATTTCTTGGATAAGATTTATATTAAAGTTGCACAAATTTTGGATGGACTTGTCTTTTTCATCTAACTGAGGAAGGAGAAGGTCATAATTATGGTTCAAATCCTGATACTCATCAAAGAGGCGTACATTATCATCTTGGAGTGTAGTAGCTTGCTCATGAAGCTGGGAAATGAGTCTTTCCAAAAGTTTACCTCATCTTTTAGACGGGTATTGGTTTCCTGCAATGAGTCAACCTACTCCTTAATCCTGGTATTATCATTTTGCAACTGGTTAATTGTCTCCTGCTGACTGACATTAGTATCCTGCAAAGCAACAACTTCATCATGAATTTGAGAAATTTGCTCATTAAGCTTGGCAATGGTGTTCTGTAGAAAAGTAACCTTCTCATCGATTTTCTAGAGCAATTTTTCTTCTTTGGGATGTTTCTCGATAAACAGTGCTTTTTCTTCATCAAAATCATCCAAGGCGGGAAATATATAAAGATTGCAAAGTTGTCAATTTAATGCGCAAGATGCAGAATGTATGAGTGGGGCACACAAAGTGTAAGGTCCCCTTGTGTAAAAATATTCCTCACTTCTCCAACCAATATAAATTTTCCTCTTTCCAAAGGCTTATCCCCAAATTGTGAATTCCAATATAACATATTCACAATGCTTGTCCCTAAATTGTACCAAACATTTAACCAGGATATTTTCCTCTATTTCCTCTTTCCAAAGGCTGTTGAATCAGCTTAGTTTGACCTTAAAATCAAAAGTTATAACAATTTTACGTTGACATACCTTTTTGAGCTCTTCTATGGGGACTGCTTAGTAAGCTGACCATTTACCTGTTGTTTCTCTGCAAATTCTGCCCCAATGCCTCTGAAATTTCTACTTGTAATAGCCAGAAATGTCTTCTCCATAATGCCATTCGTCTCATTCAATTTGGATTTTCCTAGACAGAGTTAAGGCCAAATTACCAAAACCTGCTAATTAGCCCTTTTATGGAGAACAGTCTTGTACTGCCAATAACTCTGCCAAATTTGCCCAAATAGATCAAAATTTTTAACCTATAACACCTTGGTCTGTCATTTTTCTGATGGCATTGGTTTCACTGGAAATGGACCTTGCAATCTTCAAATATCTCTGATTTACTGAACCCTACTAGTTTAAGCCCGGTTTTATAACTGGGCAAAAACTCTAATTTGTACGGATAGTAACTCTGCCAGTCTCTCGCCTCTGCTGCTAAAATATTGACAAGATATTGTATAGTCTATCTTCTTTCCAACCCTTAAACTCTCATAGAATGTTGGATACCCCAAGCCAAAGTTATCGCTTAAACCCTGCAAGGTGCTGTTTGAAGGTGCCCAAAGCCAAGAATCGTCCGCTCTAATACAATGTTAGAAAAATATGCTCTGATACCATGTTAGATAATATGGTATTGGACTGCCTTCGTAATAAACCCAAGAATTAATAATCTTGCTTTAAAAGCTGGTCAAATATGTTGCATGTCTCTCAGTCCCATTGGCTACTTTTGGCTGTAGCACAAAGGATTTGGCTTGCATGTTTCAGCTCTAGGACGGTATGAAGGGACCCCAATTCTATGACATGGACTCATAACTCTTCCTTCCCTATCCCCTTTCTTTGTTCAAATTTTACATTGATTGGCATACCTAAGGTCTTGGGACTTTTAAAATTAATTTTTTTTTTTTTTTTTTTATAATGTCTGGAGGAATCAGCAACTAGTTGGGCACGTGCTCGCGTTACATGTGGCCGTGTTATCCAACCGCTACCACTATAACCTCCAGGTGTGCCCACGATGCCCCTTACGCGGCACACAAGGTAAGTCGGGGGGAGTTGAACTCGAAACCTCATGGAACTTCATTTTCACGGCACTTGCCAATTGAGCTGC
>SNQJ01S0056265.1:100362-124812 GCA_010110895.2 Picea sitchensis
GTGAGTGACAGATTGGCCCAGATGATTCAGTTTATTTTAACAATATTTTTCTATGCAGGTTGGCATCAGATGATTGTTATGGAGACTACCTGTCTCCAGACATTAGAGATATACTACTGTGGTGGATTTGTTCCACTGTTTGTGACTATGTGTCACGGTTTGAGTAGTTGCGTACTACCATGGATAAACACAGGTGTGTTCTATCAATTGATATTGCACCAGTTGTCATAGGAGATTATCCAGTTGGATAATAATGACAGTGCTCGTGATACTACCAATTGAATGGTCTGTTTGTGCTCAAGACCATACCTCCCTAGCTAGGAGGGAGTGTTGATATTATGGTAGCATCGGGAGGTATGAACCTCTATTGTGACCTATGATGAGATTAGAATGTTCTGGAAGGAAGCAAAGAAATGAAGGAAACCCTAGACAAGATGTCGGCTGCAAAAATATAATTAATATGAATTAATTAGTACCCAGAAGGAGAAGTCGGCCCAGGCAAGCCTGCCAGAATTACTATAAATACAGGACGCCAGTCTCTCATTATACACACTTCTCATAATTGCAGAGAGCAGTTTCTGTGCACTGCAGTCCAACAATTTTGTGCGCAAGTCCTGGGGAAGGTATTGCGCCAGTTTTTGGGTGGGACTATATGATCAGCTTGGTTACTTCTTGCGTGGTGCATTAGCCTCTCTTGGCTATTGGATTGCTATCAGGATTCTTTTCTCTATCAAGGTCAAGGTGCTCGGAGGGTGGCTTCGGCCTATGGTTAGGTGACAAGGGTATTGTCAATGGTAAAATGAGTACAATCTTTCATATTCTAACACCAATCCCCGTGAGGACTAGAGGCATTGCTTCAACATGTAAAAGGCATGATTTTTGTTTGTCTGGCCTGTTGCTGCCTTATACACACCTGGGAGACGTGGAAGAAATCTTCAATCCACTCGGTGTGTCCTTGGGGGCAAGTGAGAGTCAAGGTGCTGTCACCTAATCCTCAACTCCTCCATCTAGGCCAACTCCTAGCGAAGCCAAGGGGGTAGTCCCTAACAAATATACTATGGCTTGATCTAAGCTAAGTACAAAAATATAGATCTAGGAGTTTATCACTTTTTATTCAACAATCAACCATGAATTGAAATACGCATAAACAAATCATTCATCCACGATATAACATCAAGCATATACTTGCATAAAAAGGATACTCAGGTACGTTTATTATATGCAAGTGAAATTAAAATTTGCTTCAAAGCAGATAACCAATATATAAAAGGAAGCCTGTGGCTTTGCTGAGTGTGAAAATTGAGGCCAGTGCCTTAAAGTGAATCGTGGGCAGTGTAGTTTGTGTGTTTTATTAGGATAAATTAATGTTGAATTAGTGAAATGGTTTGGGCCTCCTTGGAGGTTAGCTCTTTGTTTGGAAACTTGCGGAGAGCTTTACCGAAACCTAATGGTCTCACGAGTAAAACTCACTCAAAGTGCTGGATGTCCAAAACGGGTGGGAAGCCAGGTCCCGAGAGTGCCCGCCTTACTTCACAGGTCACTTCAAGGCGTTTTCCCGCGCATTAAGCTAACTACTTTAGAGATTGTCCTATTTAAACTATGAACCACTGACCAGCACAACGTGTATGAAACTTACTTCCAGCAGATCGAGACTAGCTCGCAACTGGAAGGGTCAGGAACCGCACTGTGAGCTGAGGGGAATTTGTTTATTTTAAACAAGAAAATAAATAACTGAAATGAAATGTGAGACTGATTACTAATCCGCACTGACCAGGCCTCTTGCGAGGAGCTGAGGGGATGGTTTATTTGCCAAATTGAAATTGCGGAAAATAAAGCTAATCTAGCAATTAGTGTTCTACTTTGCAAAAAAGGAAAACTAATCTAAACTGATTGCAGTGCTTTGTGATGGATTAAAGGATTACTTTAGCTTACTTTAGTTATGAAAATCAAATCTAAGCTAAAATTGCAAAAAAAATTGACACCACCACCGAAAACACCGTTCCCCCAGGGGGAATGAAAAGCGAGAGCTTGTAGTCCCAYTGATTTTATTAAAGATCTTGCACGAGACTTTAAGGAAATGACTTGTAACCATTCATTAGGGGGGTCACAAGTCTTTACAATGTTTTACAAATGCTTATTGAGTAAAGGGGTGCCCTGGGGGTCCCGGATGCTTCTAATCCGCCCAAAACGGACAGAAATTCCTCTTATCTGTTCGTCAACCTGCACAAAACAGCGAACAAACAACAACAAAAGATGCCCAGAAACACTTTGGAAGTGTCTTGGGTAATTAGTAGGAAAGCCCCAAAATTTGACTAAGTAAAATTTACAACAAATAGCGAAAAATGAACTATGAAAAGCAAGCTAAAGAACTTGTCTCCTTAGGATCTTTTTCTGCTGTTTTAAAATAGCAATACAAGAGCACTCTGATTGCCAAATATGAACTTTAAAGATCTTTTAAAGCAAACAAATTTCAGCCTTTTAAAATAGAAATTGAAACTAGCTAAAAATGCTTAGAAAGCCTTGCCAAATCTACCCTTTTTGAGATATAAAGCTATAAGCAATTAGTAGATCTAGAAAAGTAATCATGCAAAGTAAATAATGAACTTTAATAACAGATTTCTTCTTTGCATGAAAGTAACCAAGTAACCGGAAAACTTTTTTAGAGAGTTTGAGAGAGGAGCAAGAGAGGACTTGAAGTGCTTGGATCCCTTGAGCAATGGAGTCACTTTGATGAGAAGGTTGTCCAACTCCTTGAAGAATGAAGGATGCAAGCAAGCTCCTTCACTTCTTCTAGATGAGATGATCCAGTCTAATTCACAAAACCCCTTGCAATGAACTTGTTAGATAAAGGTATTATCTACACAAAAGACTCAAGATGGCACATTAGTTTTAACATAAACGTCACATGCATATCAAATCTTTTTTTTTTTTAAGTAAAAAAGGTGTTACCTGCTATATTATATTGACAAAAATACAGAGAGATATAGCGTTATTGTTGCCACCAAATGTGTTGCCATTTTACTGGAAACCAGCATAGTTTGGGGCAAGTATGTTGTTTCTAGGAGAAGAAGCCAAAATACTGTTTCGCCATCTGTCCTACCCGAAGGAAACCAGGACAGATGGCAATATATCGTCTTGACGCTGAACAATAAGATTGAAAACCAGACTAAAATAGACAAACTTAAATACCCGACGACCTGTCGTCCTCGTCCTCCTGCCACGCTGCTTTGGCCTGAATGACAAACAACTGGGCGCACGTTGGACATTTGCGATTCGCTGGGGCCTTGGAATAAGCATCCAGGAGCAAATCCAAGCGCTATCCCATGAGGAGGGCTCGGTGCTCTTGATCTGCCATTTGTCCTCGGAGTTTAAACTTTAAACACTAGATCCAGGTGTGTCGCGCGGAGGAGTGGTGCATGCATTCCTTTTGTTCTTGCCTTGCCTGAGGTATCTGTTTTTGCTTCTGCACTGGCCTCGTCCTTGTCCTTGGCTGCGATGTCTGTGTGGTGCACCATTACCGCACAGGTTCTCTGCGAGACCTCGTCCATGTATGGCACTTCCTCGACGTAGCAAGTTGGGATATCCTCACAGAGCCTGCCCCTTGTCTTGTCTCTTGCTTGAGGCTCCAGGGCAGTCGGGGTGTCTTCCGGGCATGGTATTTCTTCTATGTAGCAGGTTGGGAAATCCTCTTCAAGCTTTCCCCTCAAGCTGCTTCCAGCTTGAGTATCAGGCTCAATTGGAGGATTTTCTTCTCGCTTGATGTCTGTGGGCTGCCAATTATCTAGAACTGGCGGGGTCTGAGCTCTTTGCTTCGTCGCAGACTCAATTACTGGAGCAGGGAGTGCGAGACGGGCGACCCTCGCTCTTCGCCGAAGAATAGAGTTTGCCAGCGAGAGTGCTCGTTCCATATGCTGCCTTTGCTGTTGATGAGTAGCGTGGGTGTGCCAAGCCGACCTGCGTCGAGGCTTGCCTCGCTCCCTAGGCATAGTGGAGGAGGCTTGAGTATAAGACTCACCCGAACTTGACATGACACAGCGAAAAACACACCATAGCTTACAGACGGCGGGGAGTTTCAGAGCAAGAATGATCTGGCTGCGTCTAGACCTCTTTGCTTTCATCTTTTTGTGGGACGGCTGCACCTGGCCTCTCTTTAACTCGACCATACTTAATGCTTGCATTGCCGGCTCTTTCACGCCAGGGAAAAGTCTGTCATCCGGAGGTCGGCTGTAATGGCCTGCTCCCATCGTTAATGCTGAATAGATGGGGAGTGGCCTACAACATTTAAACCTTGGCTTAATGCTATGCCTGGTGGCAGTGTTGCCCTACGTGTCACCCCATCCGGGGCATGCATATCAAATCTTAAATGTAAATACCCAATAGAATTGAAATACAAGATATTGACAACTCTATCCAATTTGAATAACAATATTCCTATAGATTGGCCAATACTAACAAGATATAAAGCAATGCATGAAACAAAATCACCTCATATGAACCACATTCACCAATACAAGAGCCACACCACCATAGATCTTGACCTCCAAGTCTTTATTCCATTAGCAAAGAAAGATATTATAACAGAGTTACAGCAAGCTATTCTTCCCAAGCTCCAAGCTAGCCAACGATGGGAGAGAATGCTTGTATATATAACCAGAGGCAAATGCCCAAGGGAGAAGAGCACCAAGAGTGTTCAAGGAGAGCGCACATGTGAACATGAGCTGCCAAGTGTGTGGAAAAGGGCTTCACCTCTCCCCACACTCCATATCACGCCACTTGTAGAGCAAAGGTGAGGTGAGAGTAGCCCTCTCAGAGGTGAGGGCGCCCTCTTTAGAATGGTCCTCACCAAAGAGAGCACTTCTGATGTTCCTGGGGTATGAATAAAGACAGAGTCTCCTTTTAAAAATTAAAGAAACAAAACTCTTTTAGATCGAGAGAGCAGAGCATACTTAGGGTAATAGCGATTAGAATAGAAAGATAAACAATAGAACTAGAATATTCTGAAGCAAAGATCTATGCAAGATATATATTATTTGAACTCAGATCCAAACAGAAATATAGGTGCTCTCAAACATATAAGACAGCAGTGTTCTAAAACAGAATTCACAATGAATCTTAGAACAAAACAGAGATGCAAAGACTCTTTCAAAATAGAGCAACAACATATCTTATAATTTAATTCTAAGGCAACCCAGTGCAAAACTTAGGCTGGTTCAATAACCATACAGTACCCTGTTCTATATGGCTGTGGTTCAAGAGGACAAACACAGAAAAGATCATTAAACTCAGATCTGAATCTTTGACAATAACAGAGCAGGAGCATACCTGGCAGTAGCCTGCTGAATTAAGAGAACAGCCACCAAAGGAGATAGGTCTAGGTTTTATGCTCAGTTAAAGTTGGTTCTGATCTATGTAAGATCTCTAGCCACCGGTTGATGAATCTTTCAAGCCACCAACGTCAAGACACAAGTGTAAACTGAAACCCCCACAGTAGGAACCCAAACCCTAAAGCTGAGGTGGAGATAAGGCAGAATAGACAACGGCATCTGCTTAGAATGGACCCGGTGGCTCATTTTTGTAGGTCACGGCACCTCCAGCAAGACCCGGCACCCTCACAATGGGAACCCACGATACCCTCGACAAAACAAGGCACCTCCACGGTCACGGTACCTCGGGGAAGAGACTCACGGTTCCCTCAGCAACAGAAGGTAGCATCCACAACAGGGCTGCAACAAAATTCACCAAGACAGGACTGCAAGAAACAAATATGGACTGAGGCCGCTCTGTTTCAGGAGACTCCACGCATGGGATAGTCACAAAGGAATGTCACAATAGAATATATGATAGCAAGTGAGGGGAGGTTCTTTTTATAGTTTAGGTTTGGGTTGGAGGGTAATTTAAATATTAAATAAATCATATATAAATCACATGTTTAAATTTATATTTAAACATGTGATTATTAATATTTAATTTAATGGCTAAATTCACCCTCAAGGTAAAACAAAAGCCCCAAACGACTAATCAAAGCCCACAACAAAGGTAAAGGGTTTTACAAAGCCCACAAGCAAGTGACCAAGGGTTCAAACAATCAATCAAAGGGAGAGCTTGATGCGATTGGCATTACTCATTTAGTAAATCATATGGTGAACCTCACTTGCTTTTATCATCACTGCATGAGACGTTGTCCCTTTTTGTGGTTGTGCCCTTCCTTGGGAGGAAGGCCATGTACCATCAAATTTCACACCAAGGTCAGAAACCAAGGAGCAACCCAAGCGTTAAACAAGGAATCCCTGGAACACATCAAGGGGCACTAGAACACATCTAGAGACTTACATCAACCACCAAGTAACAAATCCAAGGATCAATCCAAACACAAGAAAGGATTCCTTGGAACACATCAAGGGGCCCTAGATATATCTAGGGTCTTTAATGTTTGGTCCTAGACCAAGACTCCCCAGCCCTAGGCATGGTTACCCTGGTGCAACCAGAGACCCTGGTCCCTATATCTAGGGTCTTCAGCTGCTTGGTTACAAACCAAACCTTCCATGCACCAGGGCATGGGTACCGATTACAAACCGAGGGGCCACAGTTCACAACCTAGGGGTCTTCAGCCCTTGGATTCTGAGAGACCGACACCCAAAATGCACCAGGCATGGGTACCCAGGTTACAAACCCGGGGCCCTAGTTACCAACCTAGGGTCTTCAATTGCTTGATTCTGACAAACCTTCCATGCACCAGGCATGGGTACCCAGGTTACAAACCAGGGGGCCCTGGTTACCAACCTAGGGTCTTTATCAATATATGTCTCGGATCACATATCCCAGGAGTGCAATGGGTGCCCTAGATCTCGTCTAGGGTGTAAAGCCTCCCTCAGGGAGAATGGCTCAAGCTCTTTGCATGTAGAATTCAACACATGCTCAAAACTTGCTAACACATCATCACACAATCCTCAATCACATCAATTTTGTCCCTTGTGATTGCCACCTTGACCTTTGAACTTTTATTTAAATTATAAAACAGCCGTACATGAGCTTGCTAATTTCAATGCCCTTACTGATTTTATTGATTTTATTTGACTTTTGGGTTTGTGAGCAAAATGACTTTTAGTGATTAAAGATTTTATTTGACTTTTTTGGGTTTTGTGAGCAAAAATGACTTTTAAGTGATTAAAATCACTATTTTTGCTCAACTAAGTGGGTACTTAGGTAATATGAGTGCTCTAGGTCAAAAAATGAGCATCCCCATGGCATATTAAGTCACCTAGTACCCCTTTTTTAACACATCTTTATTTTTTTAATTAAAAATTGCCGAATTCTAGCAATTTTTTAATTAACTGAAAAAATAAAAAAATCCTAAGGGAGACTTAGTACATTTCCATAAGACTCTAGGAGAATGTTTAGCATGGTAATATACATTAGACACTAGGCTTAGATCCATGCTCAAGCCTAACCATGGGCGTATACTCTAGCTCTGGAGGGATTGAGTGAAAAAACTCATAAATTATAAATTGCCTGAAAACGACAAAATATAATTAGTAAATAAAAAAAACACTCCAGAGTATAACTCACACTTAGGACTTAAGGTGGCTAAGACCTTTTACAAGTTCATCATGCAACATCTCTTATTACAATTTTTTATGGAAATGTAAAAGAAAAAGGGTGGTCTTTACGATCGACTGAGCTTCTGAACTCTAAATTTTGAACAACAATGTTCAAACTTTGGCGGCTCGTTGGAAGTCCATCCTAGTGCAACTTTGATGGATAACATGGCCAATGTAATACTTCTTTATTGTTCTCTTTGAGGAAACAATTGAGGTCCATAGTGTTGGAATTATGACAACAATTAAAAGAAACTATGGTAAAAACCAAATTTACTTGTAGTAAATATTTGGTGGTTTATGTAACGGTGGTGGTTCGTATAACGATGGCAGTTCATGTAATGCATGTAACGGTGCTAGTTATGGATAATTATATATCTATGAAGGCCCAAGAGACTGATGTAATTTTTAAGCCTACTTACCAATAATATACCGATATATTGCCTCGTGGATGTTTCCTTGACGTAGTGTCAGGGTTTTACCACGTAAAACTTTGTGTCTTTTTTGAATGTGCTTGTTGTTGTCTTATTTCTTGTTATTTTCTCCGGATTAATTTCGTGTTGCAATTTATATTTCACATTCCCAACCCAAGTGGTATCAGATCAAAAAGGGAGAAAGGTCGTTCGCTGTTGTGAAGAGAATCTGCTAAGCTGTATGCTGGTCCATAGAGGGGAAAGCTCGTTAGAAAGCAAAGCTGAGCCGTGAGGATCGTGAGAAGGGCCAAGCCACGAGGACTGAGAAGAGAAATCACGTAGAGGAGAACTCGTGGATCACTGGTATAAAGGTCGCTTCGTGAGTAGAAGGTCGAATCGCCAGTAAAAGGATTTTGTTGGATTAGAGCTGAGGGAGGATCGCTGGTACGTGAGCCATGAGGAGGAGGCCGCATAAGATTGAGCACAAACTTTGTGCGATTTGTCGAAGGTTGCGGAGGTTGAGTGGAAACCCTACTGATTTTGGTGAAAGTTGTGGAGATTCATCCGTGCACAATTAAGTGGAGGCCGCGGATCTTGGTTTGCTTTGGAGTTTCGAGTGCTAAGTTCGAGGTGGAGAAGTTTAATGGGAAGAATAAGTTCGAGCTGTGGAAGCTCAAGATGCGGGATTTGTTGGTACAACAAGGTCTGCACAAGGCATTGACAAGCAAGACAAAGAAATCGACGGGTATGACAAACGAGGACTAGGAAGGTTTGGATGCAAGAGCTCTCGACACCATTCGGTTGTGTCTAGTAGATGATATTCTGTTCAATATTGTTGGAGAGGAAACTGCAATGGGTTTATGGTGCAGAAAGGAGAACCTTTACATGACTTGATAAACCAAATCTACTTGAAGAGGCAATTGTATAGTTTATGAATGAAGAAAGGTACAAAAATTACTGATCATTTAAATGTTTTTAATACTCTTATATGCCAATTAACTAGTATGGATGTAAAAATCAAAGATGAATACAAGGTAGTTACGCTGTTGTGTTCGTTGCGTGAATCTTGGGACCACTTAGTCACTTTTATTAGCTTTAGCACAACCGACACTCTTGATTGTGATTCTGTTGTGGGAGCCTTGTTGTTTGAGGAGGTGCGGAGGAAATCTAGTATAGAAACCTCCACACCAGAAGCAATGGTGGTTAGGGGTCGATCCAAAGAAAGAGGGGAAAAATCGAGAGTTACATTAAGATCTAAGTCAAAAGGCAAAAAGAATAAAATAAGATGTTGGTCCTGCAATAAATTAGGGCATCTCAAGAAAGCTTGCTGGAAGAGGCAAGAATCCAAGGATGACTCCAAAAAGGAAACAAATCCGGTTGAGACAAGTTTAGGTATAGTTGATGAAGTTTTATCTATTTGTAATGTCTCACAATATCATGAAGAATGGTTATTAGATTCTAGTGCTTCACATCACATGTGTCCACATTGGAGTTGGTTTTCTTCTTACCAAGCTGTTAATGATGGTATTGTTCTTATGGGAAACAATGTTTCTTCTAAGACTATTGGGGTTGGGAGTGTTTCTGTCCTAATACACACCTACAAACGTGGAGAAGTCTCCAACCCACTTGGTGTGTCCTTGGAGGCACAAACCTTAATCCAGATCCACTATCACCTCAATCTGGACTCCTTCTGTATAGGCTCACTCCTAGGGAAGCCAAGGGGGATAGACCCTATTCAACTATGTGAAAGTTTATTTTAATTCTAGGAGTTAATTTGATTGCTAATTAAGGAAACCCAACCCAATGACAGGCAACAAATGCAAATGTGCAGTTCCTTTAATGACAAACAAACCCTTTATTTGTAAATCAACAATTAGACCAGTGCCTAAAGATTACCCCAAAATTGAATTAATGAGATATACAACAAAAATATAATTATACAACAATGAAACAATGTTATGAGATATCCACAATAAGTATGAGAAGTAACTTTACACTTAGACCAATTATGTTCAAATAAATAAAGAATGCTTTGAGACAAATATTCACATGAAAGAGAAATGCTTGAAAGAAAATTGCTTGAAAAAGTAACTTGCTTGAAAAGTAAATGTTGTGAAAGAGTGTGTAGGTTGATTTTAGCATGTTTTAGGTCTCTCATGAATTAAGGGGGAAATTAAGTGTGAAAGATACAAGCCTACACTATGTGACTACCCCTAATTCTTATCCCTTCAACTAAAAGGAAGTGCTAGGTGCTTAATAAGAAGAGAAAACAAGGTTCTTCCCTAGCTCCACAGGTCAAATCTGGAATGCTTGGGCGCTCAACCAGGAGGACACGTAGTGCCGTGAAACCATCCCTGGCTTCAACCCCTTCTAGCCTCCCAAGTCACCTTTTTTGGTGGTAGAAGCAATAATAAATTGAGTTCCTAGTTAATCTAGCCTTTCAATCCTTTGCCCTTTCTTAGTTACCCAAGATCCACAAAGTGGCAAGGGGAGGGAATACGGGGCACAATTTGATTACTTTGCAAATAAGTTGAAACTTAAACTAGCCTTCACGATGTTGCATGGATGACAAAGCCAAACACTATGCAAGGTGTGGACGAAATTAAATAAATTAAATGACCTGAAATTAAAATAACAACCTCACAACTATGGCACAAGATGGAGGACAAGTCTACTGGTTTTGGCCAAGGTGGGTAAAATAAAAGCAAAACAGAAAATTAAATTTTAAGCTAGCCTTCATGATATGGCATGGATGACAAAGCCAAACACTATGCAAGGTGTGGGTAAAACACAAAAAACTTATTTACACTTTACAGATTTGGAAAATGAGATGGAGAATGCAAGCCCAAGAGACTCTCTTGGGCTGCTTACAATGCTTAGAGAGTGAGAATAGAGAAGAGGGTTTGGCACCACAACTCTTGGATGCTTCCTTGAGTCTTTTGGGGCCCAAAAAATGCAGAAATTCTCCTTAAACCTGCAAAAACCTGCAAAAAACAACAATCTATCCTTGTTGGAAAATATCTAGAAGCCTTGAAATAATTTGATTTTTTGTTAATACATAAACAAAAATTATTTTAGAAAAATCTGAACATGGAAAAAGAGATTAGATTGCAATATCAAATCAAAAAAATGCTTAAAACTGAAAGATAGATGGCTGAAAATGAAAACAGATAATAATAGAAGCTTGAAATGGTTGAAAAAAAGTAAATTTTGAGATCTGAAATTCACTCCTCCAAGCCTTTGGTAACTTGCAAATGGGTAAACCCTTGCTACAAAATACAACAAGAATGTGAGTATGTTCTAAAATTTTGCAAAATACTTTCCAAACCTAATAGAAATAATCCACAAAGATTAATAACAATACTAATACTAATTTATCCCAAGCAAAATACTTTGCTTGGGTCTCCAAGTGAAATAATACAAGTAAGGAAATACCAAGAAAACAATTGCAGCGATATTACCTCAAGATTAACACAATACCATGGCTCCAAGAATACTCCAAGAGACACAAAATATCCTCCAAAGCTTCAATTTTATTATCCAAGAAAAATTTGTCAAATGACACCAAGAACCATGAGAGAAAATGGGAGAGAATGAGAGAGAGAATGGAGAGATTTTGGCATAATAGAGTTGCTGTGAGAAATCCATATGAAAATGAGGAGGGAAGGCTTTCTTTTATATGAGGGAGAGAGGAGAAATCCCTCTTAGATGAGTTACAAGTGTCACCCATCCAAGAGAGAGAGATAAAGTCAAGGAAGAGACACTTTTAGGGTTTTGGTAGTGGGTTAGGGTTTGAGGGGTGAGATATGAAGGGGGAAAACCTCTTTACACTTGTTCAAACATGAAATTAGGCTATAGGAAGGGCGCACTTAGGGTTTTGACACTTTTTTCACTTTAATTTTTACTTTCCCCTAAGTTCATGAGGAAGGGGGGCACACTTTTCACTAGGAAGACTCACTTTTGGTTGTTGGCTTGGCATGGGGGGGTCTTCTAAGTGGATTTTCACTTTTCCAACTTAGGAAATACATTAGAAATCATTTCCCCACTCTCTCTCATGACTTTAGACATTTTTACAATTTTTTGTTTTTTTACCTTAGCCAATTATTTGCTGATTTTTGATTGACTTGGACTCCTCATGGACAATGACCTAGCAAAACTTGTCCAATTGAGCTGAAATTTGTCCAAAGGTGTAGGGGGTCATCTGCCATTTGATTTGAGTACCCACACCCCTATACAAAATCCCCAAAGACCAAATTTTTACATTTTACAGAAAAAATAATTAAAATTTCCAATTAATGGAAAATTTTAATAATTAAAAAAAACCTATCAAAACTTAACGAAATTCCGCAAGACTCTAGAAGATGTCTAGTATGGTCATTTACAACATTCCTAAACCTTAGTCACCCCTTGGGCTCGATCATTAGAACGCTTTTCACCACTTTGGAGGATTTTGTGAGTGAAAACTCAAGGATAATTAAAATTGCTTGGTAGGCAAGATTAATTACCTGAGGGAAAAAAACACTCGATGAAAGGACTTCCCTAATGATAAAGTCCCAGGCAACTAACTAAAAAATGACTCATGTTAACATATTACATTATTATGCCACGCAGGGGAGCGGGCATTCCGAGTACACAAAAAGACGTGCCGGGGGCAAAATTGCCCTGCTGAGCGATAAGTCTTCAAACTATGTTGTACCAAAAGGTACATAGCTTCATGGTACATGAAGTTGACACCTAGTCGAAATAGGTGGTCAACATATGGCTCCACATGGGGATGCATGCTCGATCTTCGGGAATGAGAGCATGCGAGAACTTCAGAATCTACAAAACAAAGTGCTCACCAATATCCAACATAAATACATGTGTAAAAGAATAACCCATAAATGAAATGCTAACCAATATCCCTGACTTGAACCCCTTGTAGCCCTCCCAAGTCACCCTTTTGGTGGTAGAAGCAATATGAATTTGGGTGCTTAATTAGTCTAGCCTCTCAATCCTTTGCCCTTTCTTAGTTATCCAAGATCCACAAAGTGGCAAGGGGAGGAAATACAGGGCAAAGGCAGGGCACAAGTTTTATTACTTTGTACAAAATAAAATTTAAACTAGCCTTCACGATATTGCATGGATGGCTAGGCCAATCTCTTTGCAAGGTGTGAGCAAAATAAATTTTAAATGACTTGAAAAATAAAGTACAACCTCACAACAATGTCACAAGATGGAGGACAAGCCTATTGGTTTTGGTCAAGGTGGGTAAAATTAAAGAAATGCAGAAAATTAAATCTAAACTTAGCCTTCACGATATTGCATGGATGACATATCTAATCTCTTTGCAAGGTGTGGGCAAAAATACAAAGATTATTTACACTTTACATAATAAAAATTAAAGTGGAGAGAATGCAAGTCCAAGAGACTCTCTTGGGCTGCTTACAATTGTTTAGAAAGTGAAGTAGAGAAGAGGGTTTGGTACCAAGACCCTTAGATGTCTCCTTGAGTGTCTCGGGGCCAAAAAGATGCAGAAATCCTCTTCTAAACTGCAAAAACCTGCAAAAACCTGCAAAAAACAACAAGATATTCTTGCTGGAAATTGCTAAAATGACTTGGAAAAGATTATTTCATATTATCACAATAAACATAAATAATTAAACAAAAATTTCTGAACATAAAAAAGAAAGATTAGATTGCAGATTTTTAAGGAAATAAAACTAAAACTGATATATAAATGGCTAAAAATAAAAACAAAAAATAGAAGAACTTTGGATGGCTAAGATGGATTTCCAGATCTGAAATCCACTCCTCCAAGCCTTTGGTAACCTGCAGATTTTTGTAAACCCTTGCTACAAAATACAAAAAAGGTGAGAGTGATCTAACAACTTGTAAAATACTTTCCAAATTAATTATAAACAGCTCACAAAGACTAATAGTAAGACTACTACTAATTTATCCCAAACAAAATACTTTGTTTGGGTCTTCAAGTAAAATGCAAGCAAAGAAATGCAAAAGAAATAGATTGCAACAATATTACCTCATGAACAACAAATAATGGTTCCAAGAATACTCCAAGAGACATAAGAAATCCTCCAAAGCTTCTATTTTATTAGATAAGAGAAGATTTTCCCAATGGCACCGAGAATCATGAGAGAAAATGGGAGAGAATGAGGGAGAGATGGGAGAGATTTTGACAAAATAGAGTTGTTGTGAGAATAGATGGAGAGATGAGGAGGGGTAGGCATTCTTTTATACTTGGGAGAGAGGAAAAACCCCTCTTGGATGAATTACAAGTGTCACACATCCAAGAGAGATAGACAAAGTCAAGGAAGAGACACTTTTAGTGTTTTGGTAGTGAGTTAGGGTTTGAGGGGTGAGATGTGAAGGGGGAAAACACCTTTTGACTTGTCAAACATGAGGTTAGGCTATATGAAGGGCAAAATTAGGGTTTTAGGCATTTTTTTCACTTTATTTTTTTACTTTTCCCTAAGTTCATGAGGAAGGGGGTGCACTTTTCACTAGGGAGACTCACTTTTGGTTGTTGGCTTGGCATGGGGGGGTCTTTTAAGTGGAAAATCACTTTTCCAACTTAGAAAATACATTAGAAATCATTTCCCCACTCTCTCTCATGACTTTAGACATTTTTACAATTTTTGGCCTTTTTAATTTAGCCAATTATTTGCTGATTTTTGACTGACTTGGACTCCTCATGGACAATGACCTAGAAAACTTGTCCAATTGAGGTGAAACTTGGTCCAAGGGTGTAGGGGATCATCTTCCATTTGATTTGAGTACCCACACCCCTATACAAAATCCACAAGGACCAAATTTTTACATTTTACATAAAAAATAATTAAAATTTCCACTTAATGGAAAATTTTAATAATTAAAAAAAACCTATCAAAACTTAACGAAATTTCGCAAGACTCTAGGAGATGTCTAGCATGGTCATTTACAACATTCCTAAACCTTAGTCACCCCTTGGGCTCGATCATTAGAACACCTTTCACCACTTTGGAGGATTTTGTGAGTGAAAAACTCAAGGATAATTAAAATTGCATGATAGGTAAGATTAATTACCCGAGGAAAAAAAACACTCGATGAAAGGACTTCCCTAATGATAAAGTCCTAGGCAACTAACTAAAAATTGACTCATGCTGACCTATTACATTATTATCCCACGCAGGGGAGTGGACATTTCGATTACACAGAAAGACGTGCCAGGGGCAAAATTGTCCTGCTGAGCCACAAGTCTTGAAAATATGTTGTACCACAAGGTACATAGCTTCATGGTACATGATGTTGACACCTAATCGAAATAGGTGGTCAACATCTGGCTCCACATGGGGACGTGTGCTCGATATTTTGGAAGGAGAGCATGCGAAAACCTCAGAATCTGCAAAACAAAATTCTCACCAATACCCAACATAAGTACATGTGTAAAAATAATAATCAAATAAATGAAATGATATTGACAATTATCATACAAATGAAATGACTATACAATGAATTATATACATAAATGAAATAATGACAAAACTGAAAGAATCAAAGGAAAAAGGTTAGAGATACGTTACAAAGGGTGCCCCTTTGGACACCAGGTTGCTCATCATTTGAAAAATAGCTTGAGTTGTTGCTCATTCCTTGGAATATTCATGGGCTCACCATCCAAGTGGCTAAGGTGGAAAATATTATGACCGAACACATTATGGATGAGGTAAGACCCTAGGTGTCTAAAAAGTCCCTGTCTTGTAAATTTTTTGTGAATTTCTGCATATGACTGTCATGATGGAAGGCCAACCACTGTTCGTAATGATTTGGAATTTGTAAACTGCAATTGCCTTCCATATTTCCATTATCTTGTATTGAATCATCTGATGGGTGAGAGGTTGGAAGTGGAATTGTCAAGGACATTGCTTCACTGTTTTCATCAAGATTGTCGAAGATCTTCTCTGAAGAGATGGGTTCTTCGAGAGACGGGTGGGGATGCAAATTATTTGGATATTCAACAATTTCAAACTCAATTTCCCCTCGATCAATCAATGACTCATTTATGGGCTCATTTGGAATTTCCACGTGAACTTCCCTTTCTTGTTCATTGTGAAGCTCTAGCTCTATAAGATCTAAAGATCTGATGTAACTATGTGTATGGACAAGGTGAGCTTCCACGATTTTTAATTGATTTACATAGTCGAATTCTGTGGCTTTAATAACTTTTGTTAATTTCTCGATGGGAGCATCCATCTTAATAACTGAACTGTCTGTTTTTATATCTGGAGGTTCCTTCTCCTTCCATTTTTCCATAAAAGCATCAACCAATTCATTGTACGTTTCAACCTGTTCATCTCCCCATCTCTCTAAAAATGCATGTATCAAATCCTGTATGGTCTTAAACTCATAATCATCCGAATCATGAAACCAATCATAAGCATCTTCCTCAACAAGAGTTAAGACAAACAATTTCATTAGAACATCCTCATGAATATGTGGATCACAACACTCACTAATACACCGCCCAAAGGATTTGATGTAAGAGTTAGCATCACCATATTATGAAAATCAGGCAAGTTTTCAATAGCTATTTCAAGAAGTTCACGAGGATAACCAATTATTCTTGAAAAATCAATAGGATTTTAAAAATCATCCATTTCTAAACTAGATTTATTAAACAAAAAGAAAAAGGTCTACAGAAAAGGCCTGAGACCCAAAGATTACTAAGGATCCTACAAGAAGAAATCTTGGCTAACTTCCTCCAAAAACCCTTTCAAGTTCAAGGATGAAGCTAAGCAAGCTGTGAGTTCCTTCTTGAAGAATACTTTGTCAAATTATTTTGAAGTGGAATCGCCAGATGATCAAGTTTATTCTAACCAAACAAGAAGCATCAAACAAAGCAAAAACAAAAAGGAAAACAAAAAGTTGTAGGATTATTATGTACAAACAAGAGATGTATATTAGAGATTGCTTATTCTCCAAGATTTTCAAGTAGCCTATGAGGAGCAAGTCTGTTTATTCTCCTCCTATACACTTTTTCAGGTTCAGGAAAGGAATAAACCAACCCTTGCGGATTGCTCCTAGTAGTATACCTCAAAGAATTATCAAATGGAGTCACCACTTGGAAACTAAGCAATGTCGAATAACACAACTCAAGTAAAATTTTTTTAGGGAAAAGTTTTATTACTTAGTTTTTAAATAATTAATTAGATTTTGTGATTAACCAAGGATAAGAGACTTATCCCCGACAATGACGCCAAAGATGTTACCGTCCTTATACACACATACAAATGTGGAGAAGTCTCCAACCCACTTGGTGTGTCCTTGGAGATACAAGCCTAAGTCTAGAGCCACTGTCACCTCGATCTAGACTTCTTTCGTCTAGGCTCACTCCTAGAGAAGCCAAGGGGGGTAGACCCTATTAAACTATGTGAAGCTTGATTAATGATCTAGGAGTTAAATGAACTAATTTGTTAAGAGACCCAACCCAATGAAAGGCAACCAATTCAAGAATGCAGTTTCTTCAATGACAAGCAAACCCTTTATTTACAAACAACAATTAAACCAGTGCCTAAAGATTACCACAATGGAATCAATGAGATATATAACAAAAGTACGATTATACAAGAATGAATGATATTATGAGATATCCACAAAGAGAAATAACTTTAGACAAATTATGTTCAGATAAAATAAAAAATGCTAGAAATAAAGAATGCCTTTAAACAAGTATTCACAAGAAAATTGCTTCAAAGTAAAGTGCTTGAAAAAGTAACTTGCTTGAAATGTAAAATCGCATGGAAAGTAAATTACACAACTTAGACAGTAAAATTGCTTGAAAGATAAACTTGAGATACCAATGCTGTGAAAGTTGTGTTGGTTGATTTTATCAAATTTTAGGTCTCTCTTGAATTAGGGGGAATTAAGTGTGATAGATACAAGCCTAAACTATGTGACTACCCCGAATTAGGGAATTAAGTGTGATAGATACAAGCCTCGACTATGTGATTCACCAATCCCTATCCCTTCAACCAAATAAGTGTTATGCTCAAGAAGAAGGACAACAAGGTCCTTCCCTACCCAATGTGTCAAATCCAAAATGCTTGGGCCAAGCAAGGAGGACACGTAGTGTCGTGAAGCCGTCTCCAACTTCAACCCCATGTAGCCTCCCAAGTCACCCCTTTGGTGGTAGAAGCTAACAAGAATTTGGTGCCCAATTAGTTTAGCCCCCTCAACCTTCGTCTTCTTAGTTACCCAAGATCCACAAAGTGGCAAGTGGAGGGAATACGAGGCAAGGGCATGGCACATGTTTGATTACTTCGAAAATAAAATAAAATTTAGACTAGCCTTCACGATATTTCATGGATGGCTAGGCCAATCTTTCTATGGGCAGGTGGGCGAAATAAATTTTACACGACTTGAAAAATAAAGTACAACCTCACAACAATGGCACAAGATGGAGGACATCTTACCGGTTTTGGCCAAGGTGGGTGTCTAAAGGTGCAGAAAAATTAAATTCAAACCTAGCCTTCACAATATTGTACTGGATGGCATAGTCAATCTTTGCAAGGTGTGGGCAAAAATACAAAGATTATTTACACTTTATAGTATAGAAATTAAAGTGGAAAGGATGCAAGCCCAAAAGACTCTCTTGTGCTGCTTACAATAGCTTTAGAAAATGAAAGAGAGAGAGAGGGTTTATACATGTTGTCAGCTCCATAATATTAATTTGTAAACGTGAGCTGTCCCACCACTTAGTGTGTCCTTGAGGCACAATGCTTAGGTTCACAACCCACGCTGTCACTTTGACAGCGTGGGTTTTGAACCTCTTCTGTCTAGGCTCAATTCTAGGGAAGCCAAGGGGGTAGTCCCTAGTTTCTAGGATTAGTTTTATTAAGTTCTAGGAGTTAGTTTTTAATTTGTTAAGGGTTGGGGGACTCTAATCTAAGATGCTAAGGTAGCAATGCAAGGTGCAAGGGTTAGCATGTAAAACAAAACTTTTCCTAGGGAAACTAAGACTAGTGCCCAAAGATTGGGCTTGGGGTCAACTAAGTTAAGGGTTGTTCGTTACAAATAGATTACAATATTACTTACAAAAAAAAAAAAAAACTTGATCAAATAAATATTAAACACAAGATTTACAATTCAAAGAATGCTAAAATACAACAAGCAAGCTAACCACTTAATTATTTTGTGTTTGTGCAGATATAAAAGAGATTAAAGCATCACATAACATTTACAAGATTGTCATCAACATACTACCACATCAACAAAGAAGATTTAAAGATTTAAGCATAAGTGTTATGAAGATGACTCACTCATAGTTATTAAACCCTCAAGGTATTTATTAGATTAAGCCCAAGGTTGAGTTTGTTAAGCTTTCTTAAGATTCTTAAATTTTATTAAGCTTTCACCAAAACCTCCTCCCCCAATTACCAAAAGGCTGTTGGATGCTCAAAAAGTGAAGCAACGAGGCCCACCATAGCTTCACAGGTCAGCCCTAAGACAAGAGTACTTCCTGGAAAGGAACATCCTATAAAGGCCAGGAGATAGTCCCCCGGCCCCACACCCCTCCATTGTTTTCCCTAAGTCCCGCTTTTAGATGGTGAAGATGGTGGTCTAGTTGCACCTCAGAGTCTATTAAGTTATTATATAAGTTAGGTAGACTCTTAGGAGTGTTTAGGAGTGTTTAAAGGATTTTAAGGACACTTTTTAGAGTGATTTAGTGACTTGGCCGAAACTCAATTTCCACCTTTAAAGATGTGCTTTTTGATTTAGTTAAAAAAATTTAAGAGCATTAACACATGCATATGTCACTAGATTAGATAGCTTGAAAGAATAACAAAGGCAAGAACAACTTTCAAACCAATAGAAGATATGCAATCACACTTATAACATGTTCAATAGCATTTAAATAAGAACATTTAGTGTGAAAGAGAAGTATCGTAGATGTTGCCTACTAACAACTTAGAAACAAGTTTTACTTCAAGACATGGCATTAAGAGATCTATGTAATGAAGAAGAACACCATCCACTCTATTGAAGCATTTAAACATCAAAGATTATAGATCTAAGCATTTAAAACATAAAGATAACGACTTGAAATAAGCTAAGCATGCATGAGATCTAGTTAAGTTGATTATGAGGCCCAATAGGCTTTAAGCTAGAGAATTATTAAGTGTTAGATCTAGATCTAGAATATTTAGAACATTAACCATTTAGATCTTCACCACAAATTAAACCCCAACCCAACCTTTTCGGGTATTCCTCTCCCAAATATGTAATTAATTAGCTTGTTTAACTTGGAAAATATTGAGAAAATGAAGAAACAAGCAAGCAAGAGATGCAACTAAGGAAAGAAAGAGGTAAGCAAACCAAGCAAACAAGAAGCAAATCCTACACCACGTCCTAGGGTTTTGGAGATACCCTTTATCTCACAAACCCTCACGTCCTAGATAAAAAATGGCACAAAATGTCAAATAAACAAGATCTAAGCTAGATCTTAAGCTATCCAAGAGCTCATACTGCAGGAGTATTGCACTAATTCCCTTCTCCCACAACTATGAGCCATTAGAAGCAAGCAAGAAGGAGAAGAAAATGACTAAAAAATGCTTAAAAAATTGAAAAAGGAGGTTGAGAAATAGCTACCAATCCATTTTGGGGTCTTTGAGTGTTGTGTGGATGCCTTTAGTAGCCAAAACCCCCTCTCAACTAGATCTGAACTTAGAAAAACCAGCAAGGTATACTTGCCGGAAATGCTACACACAACCAATATAGTGAAGACAAACTTTGCCTTTTAGGGCAAATATTTTCTTAAGAAAAATTTATAAATTTTGATTAAAAAATGACTTATCTTATTAAGCTATGCTAGCTGAAATATATTGTTGTTCATTCCATCAATATAGAAGAAAAGTAAAAGTGAGAAAGGAATGGAGTTTGAGTGTGTCTCAAGGGAGCCTTCTGCTTAAGGTTGTCCCAATGAAACCCGTGAAGCTAAACCTACAAAAACCTTGGAACAATGATGGCACACAATAGACAATATGTTGCATATACTCATAAGATGACATTTCACCTCTATCTAGTATCAAAGATACATAGATCTACAAGTACAGTGCATTACTAGATCTACCCAAGTAACATTTACCTTAGGATCCAAAGATGCAATCACCAAACAAAAATCTTAGGAAATCAAGTTTACTCCCATGTGTATGACAAGAAGAAGTATGTGCATAACTCTTCCAATAGCCCTCCAAAGTTTTCTCTTTATTACCTAAGAAGAAGAATCTTTGAGAAAACTATCTCCAAAACCCCAAAGAGCAAGAGAATGAAAATGATGAATGAAAGAGAGAGAGAGAGGAGGAAATCAGCAGCATAACTTTAGCTCTAGATATGGTGAGTTGTGAGATAGAAGAGGGATCTATTTATACTTGAGAGGCAAACCTACCCCTCTTGATCAATGCCAAGTGTCCACCACCGCTAATAGAGTAGATCCCTAGGCTAGGGCTAACTATCTGTTGGGTTAGATCAATAGATCTAGGGTTTAAAAGTGTGGGAGGCGTTGGGATCACACAAAAGCAAGTGGGAGGCTATGGGAATTGCGGCTGTATGGAAGGAATTAAAACAATTTAAAAATTATTTCTAGATTTTGCCTAAGTGGAGGGGGGCTTAACTCCTCTTGGAGGGAGCAACTTTCTTGGGATGAGGAAAGAAAGGGAGTGTTGGGATGAGGGAAAGGTGTGGGATCACCCTGGAAGGTGATGTGGATGGTTGGCGGGAAAGGGAAAGTCAATAGAGGGTCTCACCAAGTCACAACATCAATCTCTTAGGAAAAACGTCAATCCCCCAGGGGGGCAACCCCTTGGTGTGGTGGTGGGGGTAAGGGTGTTTAAAGGGTTGAAACAAGGTTGGCTGGGTAGGTTTAGGTTTAGGGAGTCTCTCTAACTTCTAAACTATCATTTAACATCCTTTAACTCATTATTACAAAAGTACATTTTTGCCATGTTTGGACATAGCAATTAAAAATGTTGTTTTAACTGACTGACACACCAGGTGGACAAACTCGCCGGCTAAAGTTGTCCCACTGAAATAAACTTGGTCCATGGATGGGGTGTTATTCCACTTTTGAGCACAAATACCCCCTATCAAAGTCCAAGGACCTAGTTTTTACAATTATTAGCTCAAAATAATTAATTAATTAAATACCAAACCTCCAAACTTTAGGGAAATTTAATTAAAAACACTAATTAAAAAAAATATAATTAGATTCGACGTAATTCCACAAAACTTTCTAAGATGTCTCTTGCATGGTCATTTTACAATGATTCCCCTATAATAATTACCAAAGATAAACCCACTAGAACGTCACCACCACTTTTGAGAAATTATTGCAAGTGTGAGGGAAAATCTCAAGGGAAATCAATAAGGTTTAAAAGCCCAATTGATAACCTGAGGATAAAAAACCCTCGGTGAAAGGAACTCTCCCAGTGAACCGATCCCAAGGTAACTGACCTAGACATGACTCATGCAGACCTATTACATTATTAACCCACGCATGGGTGCGGAAATTCCAGATACAAAAAGAAGTGCTGGGGCCAAACTTGCCCTGTAGAACCAAAGTCTTCAACAAACTTGCATCTAATGATACATCTCTTCATGGCACATGGAGTTGACCACCTGTATTGGAGAGGCGGTCAACAGTACCAAGACCCTTGGATGTCTCCTTGAGTGTCTTGGGGCCAAACAAATGCAGAAATCCTCTTCTAACCTGCAAAAACCTGCAAAAACTTGCAAAAAACAGCAAGATATTCTTGCTGGAAATTGCTAAAATGACTTGGAAAAGATTATTTCAGATTATCACAATGAACAAAAATAATTAAACAAAAATTTATGAACATAAAAAAGAAAGATTAGATTGCATATTTTTAGGGAAATAAAGCTAAAACTGATATATAAATGGCTGAAAATAAAAACAGAAAATAGAAGAGCTTTGGATGGTTGAACAATTCCTTGTTCAATCTTTGGCGGCTCATTTGCAAGTCCATCCTAGTGCAACTTGGTGGGTAACATGGTACAAGCAGGATTGCAAGGAGTTCCAATGGGGAGAGAACTAATCTCAATGAATATCCCCCTGAATTTACAAGTCAATTTGTTGGTATGATCTCGTATTGAGCAATAGTAATAGAATGGTTTTCCCTATTAAAACAACTCCACACAATCAAATCCCTCTTTGGGTCATTGCCAAGATTCAACAAGTTGGCGAGGCCGAGAGCATATCAGGGTAATGATGGGGAAGGTTTATTACTTTGCCAAAAATTGAAATACTGAAATGAAACTAAACTAACTAATCTAAGAAATTGAAATTAAGCTAATTGTCTTGCTGTGCTTGGGTTTATTTTAGGTTTATTTTAACTTGCTGAAATGAAAAATAAGCTCATGAAAAAGACACAATGCAAAAAAGGAGACAATCTCCCTGGGGCAGGGGGGATGAGAGGCCTAGTGGGTTGTTATCACACAGTTTGTAGCTAGGATAAAAGGCTATAAGATAGAAGGCCAAACTGGCGTAACAGGAACCAATCCCACCCAATGTCACCACAATGGGATGGTTCTTTCTCTTTAGGGAGGTTTGGCCCAGGGGAGACGTCCCCGGTGACCTGGGGTTTTGAAGAGGCAAAAGGCTAGTAAGACAAAGATAAGGTTTTCCCCTTCACAAGTCACCACCCAAACAGATAGTCCGGCCAAAGGCCAATTTAAGAAGTAAAACCCCCAAAGAAGTGTACTTGTCTGGAACAAAGTAACAACAAACTGATATGTGCAAGCTATTTCAATGGGTTAGTACTTCATAAGACTATCTGATAAAGACATATAAACAATTAACAATAAATGTTGATGAAGTCAATGTTTATCAATATCAATGAAAAGTTATAACACTTCACCAATAAATATTGGAACAATGTGGCATTCAATGTAACCAATCAACACCTTATTCAATTAATGCCTAAACCACCATTCAATTGCTTTTTAAAACAAGACGTTGCTGCATTAAAGATGAAATAACCAATGATGACGTCAACAACTTAGGGTTAGTAGGTTAATCTAGGCTAGGGTTAGTGTAGTTAGGGTTTTGAAATTCAAAGAGTTTGAGAGTTGTTTGACCAATTTCACTTCAACGTTGGAGGACTTCTAGATTAGTGCCTTAGGGTTTAATGGAGTCATAAGTGAAGGATGCAAGAGTTGAAGGAGGCAAGATTTTAAGCACTAGAGGGAAGAGTTTTGAGGTGTTGCTAAGGCAAGGCCTCAAAATCAAAACCCTAGGGGAGAGAGGCTCACTCCGGTGTTGCTAAAGCAAGGCCTCGTGCTCTCTCTTCCTTCTCGACAAAACGGCTAGCTCAGATGAAGCACAAAATCAAGACAAGAAGGCTTAATGAGGGAGAGTGTTGCTACAACAAGGCTCTTTCATCAAACCCTAA